>OY743224.1:84153270-84455987 GCA_963555765.1 Orthonevra nobilis | reverse complement strand
AGTAAATGATGTTTGTGAAAAACAATATCACAGAAATCGTAATTTGCTCATTCGAGAAAAAAGAGCATTTTGATATCATGGGCTATAGTCAGGTAGAATTAAGCAAAAAAGCCTCGGATTTCACATCTCTGTATTTTTGTCAATAATTGATTCTCAGACCTAAATTTTCAAATTTGCGGCCAATAGGTGATGCTCGTGACAATCAAAGTAATGGTAAATTGCTCATTGGAGAAAAAAGTGCATTTTGAAACCATGGGCTATAGTCAGGCAGAATTAAGCAAAAAAGCCTCGGATTTCATATCTCTGTATTTTTGTCAATAAAAGGTTCTCAGACCTAAGTTTTCAAATTTGTGTTCAGTAAATGATGCTTGTGAAAAACAATTTCATGGAAATCGTAATTTGCTAATTCGAGAAAAACATGCATTTTGAAACCATGGGCTATAGTCAGGCAGAATTAAGCAAAAAAGCCTCGGATTTCATATCTCTGTATTTTTGTCAATAAAAGGTTCTCAGACCTAAGTTTTCAAATTTGTGTTCAGTAAATGCTGCTTGTGAAAAACAATTTCATAGAAATCGTGATTTGCTCATTCGAGAAAAAAGTGCATTTTGAAACCATGGGCTATAGTCAGGCAGAATTAAGCAAAAAAGCCTCGGATCTCATATCTCTGTATTTTTGTCAATAAAAGGTTCTCAGACCTAAGTTTTCAAATTTGTGTTCAGTAAATGATGCTTGTGAAAAACAATTTCATAGAAATCGTAATTTGCTCATTCGAGAAAAATGTGCATTTTGAAACCATGGGCTATAGTCAGGCAGAATTAAGCAAAAAAGCCTCGGATTTCATATCTCTTTATTTTTGTCAATAATTGGTTCTCAGATCAGCATCAAAGTAATAGAAACTTGCTCATTCGAGAAAAAAGTGCATTTTGAAACCATGGGCTATCTCTGTATTTTTGTCAATAAAAGGTTCTCAGACCTAAATTTTCAAATTTGAGTTCAGTAAATGATGTTTGTGAAAAACAATATCACAGAAATCGTAATTTGCTCATTCGAGAAAAAAGAGCATTTTGATATCATGGGCTATAGTCAGGTAGAATTAAGCAAAAAAGCCTCGGATTTCACATCTCTGTATTTTTGTCAATAATTGATTCTCAGACCTAAATTTTCAAATTTGCGGCCAATAGGTGATGCTCGTGACAATCAAAGTAATGGTAAATTGCTCATTGGAGAAAAAAGTGCATTTTGAAACCATGGGCTATAGTCAGGCAGAATTAAGCAAAAAAGCCTCGGATTTCATATCTCTGTATTTTTGTCAATAAAAGGTTCTCAGACCTAAGTTTTCAAATTTGTGTTCAGTAAATGATGCTTGTGAAAAACAATTTCATGGAAATCGTAATTTGCTAATTCGAGAAAAACATGCATTTTGAAACCATGGGCTATAGTCAGGCAGAATTAAGCAAAAAAGCCTCGGATTTCATATCTCTGTATTTTTGTCAATAAAAGGTTCTCAGACCTAAATTTTCAAATTTGAGTTCAGTAAATGATGTTTGTGAAAAACAATATCACAGAAATCGTAATTTGCTCATTCGAGAAAAAAGAGCATTTTGATATCATGGGCTATAGTCAGGTAGAATTAAGCAAAAAAGCCTCGGATTTCACATCTCTGTATTTTTGTCAATAATTGATTCTCAGACCTAAATTTTCAAATTTGCGGCCAATAGGTGATGCTCGTGACAATCAAAGTAATGGTAAATTGCTCATTGGAGAAAAAAGTGCATTTTGAAACCATGGGCTATAGTCAGGCAGAATTAAGCAAAAAAGCCTCGGATTTCATATCTCTGTATTTTTGTCAATAAAAGGTTCTCAGACCTAAGTTTTCAAATTTGTGTTCAGTAAATGATGCTTGTGAAAAACAATTTCATGGAAATCGTAATTTGCTAATTCGAGAAAAACATGCATTTTGAAACCATGGGCTATAGTCAGGCAGAATTAAGCAAAAAAGCCTCGGATTTCATATCTCTGTATTTTTGTCAATAAAAGGTTCTCAGACCTAAGTTTTCAAATTTGTGTTCAGTAAATGCTGCTTGTGAAAAACAATTTCATAGAAATCGTGATTTGCTCATTCGAGAAAAAAGTGCATTTTGAAACCATGGGCTATAGTCAGGCAGAATTAAGCAAAAAAGCCTCGGATCTCATATCTCTGTATTTTTGTCAATAAAAGGTTCTCAGACCTAAGTTTTCAAATTTGTGTTCAGTAAATGATGCTTGTGAAAAACAATTTCATAGAAATCGTAATTTGCTCATTCGAGAAAAATGTGCATTTTGAAACCATGGGCTATAGTCAGGCAGAATTAAGCAAAAAAGCCTCGGATTTCATATCTCTTTATTTTTGTCAATAATTGGTTCTCAGATCAGCATCAAAGTAATAGAAACTTGCTCATTCGAGAAAAAAGTGCATTTTGAAACCATGGGCTATCTCTGTATTTTTGTCAATAAAAGGTTCTCAGACCTAAATTTTCAAATTTGAGTTCAGTAAATGATGTTTGTGAAAAACAATATCACAGAAATCGTAATTTGCTCATTCGAGAAAAAAGAGCATTTTGATATCATGGGCTATAGTCAGGTAGAATTAAGCAAAAAAGCCTCGGATTTCACATCTCTGTATTTTTGTCAATAATTGATTCTCAGACCTAAATTTTCAAATTTGCGGCCAATAGGTGATGCTCGTGACAATCAAAGTAATGGTAAATTGCTCATTGGAGAAAAAAGTGCATTTTGAAACCATGGGCTATAGTCAGGCAGAATTAAGCAAAAAAGCCTCGGATTTCATATCTCTGTATTTTTGTCAATAAAAGGTTCTCAGACCTAAGTTTTCAAATTTGTGTTCAGTAAATGATGCTTGTGAAAAACAATTTCATGGAAATCGTAATTTGCTAATTCGAGAAAAACATGCATTTTGAAACCATGGGCTATAGTCAGGCAGAATTAAGCAAAAAAGCCTCGGATTTCATATCTCTGTATTTTTGTCAATAAAAGGTTCTCAGACCTAAGTTTTCAAATTTGTGTTCAGTAAATGCTGCTTGTGAAAAACAATTTCATAGAAATCGTGATTTGCTCATTCGAGAAAAAAGTGCATTTTGAAACC
Organism: Orthonevra nobilis; assembly: GCA_963555765.1. Taxonomy (NCBI): domain Eukaryota; kingdom Metazoa; phylum Arthropoda; class Insecta; order Diptera; family Syrphidae; genus Orthonevra; species Orthonevra nobilis. Next base: position 84,452,844 of record OY743224.1, on the reverse strand, counting down.
ATGGGCTATAGTCAGGCAGAATTAAGCAAAAAAGCCTCGGATCTCATATCTCTGTATTTTTGTCAATAAAAGGTTCTCAGACCTAAGTTTTCAAATTTGTGTTCAGTAAATGCTGCTTGTGAAAAACAATTTCATAGAAATCGTGATTTGCTCATTCGAGAAAAAAGTGCATTTTGAAACCATGGGCTATAGTCAGGCAGAATTAAGCAAAAAAGCCTCGGATTTCATATCTCTGTATTTTTGTCAATAAAAGGTTTTCAGACCTAAGTTTTCAAATTTGTGTTCAGTAAATGATGCTTGTGAAAAATAATTCGAGAAAAAAGTGCATTTTGAAACCATGGGCTATAGTCAGGCAGAATTAAGCAAAAAAGCCTCGGATTTCATATCTCTGTATTTTTGTCAATAAAAGGTTCTCAGACCTAAGTTTTCAAATTTGTGTTCAGTAAATGATGCTTGTGAAAAACAATTTCATAGAAATCGTAATTTGCTCATTCGAGAAAAATGTGCATTTTGAAACCATGGGCTATAGTCAGGCAGAATTAAGCAAAAAAGCCTCGGATTTCATATCTCTTTATTTTTGTCAATAATTGGTTCTCAGATCAGCATCAAAGTAATAGAAACTTGCTCATTCGAGAAAAAAGTGCATTTTGAAACCATGGGCTATCTCTGTATTTTTGTCAATAAAAGGTTCTCAGACCTAAATTTTCAAATTTGAGTTCAGTAAATGATGTTTGTGAAAAACAATATCACAGAAATCGTAATTTGCTCATTCGAGAAAAAAGTGCATTTTGAAACCATGGGCTATAGTCAGGCAGAATTAAGCAAAAAAGCCTCGGATTTCATATCTCTGTATTTTTGTCAATAAAAGGTTCTCAGACCTAAGTTTTCAAATTTGTGTTCAGTAAATGATGCTTGTGAAAAACAATTTCATAGAAATCGTAATTTGCTCATTCGAGAAAAATGTGCATTTTGAAACCATGGGCTATAGTCAGGCAGAATTAAGCAAAAAAGCCTCGGATTTCATATCTCTTTATTTTTGTCAATAATTGGTTCTCAGATCAGCATCAAAGTAATAGAAACTTGCTCATTCGAGAAAAAAGTGCATTTTGAAACCATGGGCTATCTCTGTATTTTTGTCAATAAAAGGTTTTCAGACCTAAGTTTTCAAATTTGTGTTCAGTAAATGATGCTTGTGAAAAATAATTCGAGAAAAAAGTGCATTTTGAAACCATGGGCTATAGTCAGGCAGAATTAAGCAAAAAAGCCTCGGATTTCATATCTCTTTATTTTTGTCAATAATTGGTTCTCAGATCAGCATCAAAGTAATAGAAACTTGCTCATTCGAGAAAAAAGTGCATTTTGAAACCATGGGCTATCTCTGTATTTTTGTCAATAAAAGGTTCTCAGACCTAAATTTTCAAATTTGAGTTCAGTAAATGATGTTTGTGAAAAACAATATCACAGAAATCGTAATTTGCTCATTCGAGAAAAAAGAGCATTTTGATATCATGGGCTATAGTCAGGTAGAATTAAGCAAAAAAGCCTCGGATTTCACATCTCTGTATTTTTGTCAATAATTGATTCTCAGACCTAAATTTTCAAATTTGCGGCCAATAGGTGATGCTCGTGACAATCAAAGTAATGGTAAATTGCTCATTGGAGAAAAAAGTGCATTTTGAAACCATGGGCTATAGTCAGGCAGAATTAAGCAAAAAAGCCTCGGATTTCATATCTCTGTATTTTTGTCAATAAAAGGTTCTCAGACCTAAGTTTTCAAATTTGTGTTCAGTAAATGATGCTTGTGAAAAACAATTTCATGGAAATCGTAATTTGCTAATTCGAGAAAAACATGCATTTTGAAACCATGGGCTATAGTCAGGCAGAATTAAGCAAAAAAGCCTCGGATTTCATATCTCTGTATTTTTGTCAATAAAAGGTTCTCAGACCTAAGTTTTCAAATTTGTGTTCAGTAAATGCTGCTTGTGAAAAACAATTTCATAGAAATCGTGATTTGCTCATTCGAGAAAAAAGTGCATTTTGAAACCATGGGCTATAGTCAGGCAGAATTAAGCAAAAAAGCCTCGGATCTCATATCTCTGTATTTTTGTCAATAAAAGGTTCTCAGACCTAAGTTTTCAAATTTGTGTTCAGTAAATGATGCTTGTGAAAAACAATTTCATAGAAATCGTAATTTGCTCATTCGAGAAAAATGTGCATTTTGAAACCATGGGCTATAGTCAGGCAGAATTAAGCAAAAAAGCCTCGGATTTCATATCTCTTTATTTTTGTCAATAATTGGTTCTCAGATCAGCATCAAAGTAATAGAAACTTGCTCATTCGAGAAAAAAGTGCATTTTGAAACCATGGGCTATCTCTGTATTTTTGTCAATAAAAGGTTCTCAGACCTAAATTTTCAAATTTGAGTTCAGTAAATGATGTTTGTGAAAAACAATATCACAGAAATCGTAATTTGCTCATTCGAGAAAAAAGAGCATTTTGATATCATGGGCTATAGTCAGGTAGAATTAAGCAAAAAAGCCTCGGATTTCACATCTCTGTATTTTTGTCAATAATTGATTCTCAGACCTAAATTTTCAAATTTGCGGCCAATAGGTGATGCTCGTGACAATCAAAGTAATGGTAAATTGCTCATTGGAGAAAAAAGTGCATTTTGAAACCATGGGCTATAGTCAGGCAGAATTAAGCAAAAAAGCCTCGGATTTCATATCTCTGTATTTTTGTCAATAAAAGGTTCTCAGACCTAAGTTTTCAAATTTGTGTTCAGTAAATGATGCTTGTGAAAAACAATTTCATGGAAATCGTAATTTGCTAATTCGAGAAAAACATGCATTTTGAAACCATGGGCTATAGTCAGGCAGAATTAAGCAAAAAAGCCTCGGATTTCATATCTCTGTATTTTTGTCAATAAAAGGTTCTCAGACCTAAGTTTTCAAATTTGTGTTCAGTAAATGCTGCTTGTGAAAAACAATTTCATAGAAATCGTGATTTGCTCATTCGAGAAAAAAGTGCATTTTGAAACCATGGGCTATAGTCAGGCAGAATTAAGCAAAAAAGCCTCGGATCTCATATCTCTGTATTTTTGTCAATAAAAGGTTCTCAGACCTAAGTTTTCAAATTTGTGTTCAGTAAATGCTGCTTGTGAAAAACAATTTCATAGAAATCGTGATTTGCTCATTCGAGAAAAAAGTGCATTTTGAAACCATGGGCTATAGTCAGGCAGAATTAAGCAAAAAAGCCTCGGATTTCATATCTCTGTATTTTTGTCAATAAAAGGTTTTCAGACCTAAGTTTTCAAATTTGTGTTCAGTAAATGATGCTTGTGAAAAATAATTCGAGAAAAAAGTGCATTTTGAAACCATGGGCTATAGTCAGGCAGAATTAAGCAAAAAAGCCTCGGATTTCATATCTCTGTATTTTTGTCAATAAAAGGTTCTCAGACCTAAGTTTTCAAATTTGTGTTCAGTAAATGATGCTTGTGAAAAACAATTTCATAGAAATCGTAATTTGCTCATTCGAGAAAAATGTGCATTTTGAAACCATGGGCTATAGTCAGGCAGAATTAAGCAAAAAAGCCTCGGATTTCATATCTCTTTATTTTTGTCAATAATTGGTTCTCAGATCAGCATCAAAGTAATAGTAACTTGCTCATTCGAGAAAAAAGTGCATTTTGAAACCATGGGCTATAGTCAGGCAGAATTAAGCAAAAAAGCCTCGGATTTCATATCTCTGTATTTTTGTCAATAAAAGGTTCTCAGACCTAAATTTTCAAATTTGAGTTCAGTAAATGATGTTTGTGAAAAACAATATCACAGAAATCGTAATTTGCTCATTCGAGAAAAAAGAGCATTTTGATATCATGGGCTATAGTCAGGTAGAATTAAGCAAAAAAGCCTCGGATTTCACATCTCTGTATTTTTGTCAATAATTGGTTCTCAGACCTAAATTTTCAAATTTGCGGCCAATAAGTGATGCTCGTGACAATCAAAGTAATGGTAAATTGCTCATTCGAGAAAAAAGTGCATTTTGAAACCATGGGCTATAGTCAGGCAGAATTAAGCAAAAAAGCCTCGGATTTCATATCTCTGTATTTTTGTCAATAAAAGGTTCTCAGACCTAAGTTTTCAAATTTGTGTTCAGTAAATGATGCTTGTGAAAAACAATTTCATGGAAATCGTAATTTGCTCATTCGAGAAAAACGTGCATTTTGAAACCATGGGCTATAGTCAGGCAGAATTAAGCAAAAAAGCCTCGGATTTCATATCTCTGTATTTTTGTCAATAAAAGGTTCTCAGACCTAAGTTTTCAAATTTGTGTTCAGTAAATGATGCTTGTGAAAAACAATTTTACAGAAATCGCAATTTGCTCATTCGAGAAAAAAGTGCATTTTGAAACCATGGGCTATAGTCAGGCAGAATTAAGCAAAAAATCCTCGGATTTCATATCTCTGTATTTTTGTCAATAAAAGGTTCTCAGACCTAAGTTTTCAAATTTGTGTTCAGTAAATGATGCTTGTGAAAAACAATTTCATAGAAATCGTAATTTGCTCATTCGAGAAAAAAGTGCATTTTGAAACCATGGGCTATAGTCAGGCAGAATTAAGCAAAAAATCCTCGGATTTCATATCTCTGTATTTTTGTCAATAAAAGGTTCTCAGACCTAAGTTTTCAAATTTGTGTTCAGTAAATGATGCTTGTGAAAAACAATTTCATAGAAATCGTAACTTGCTCATTCGAGAAAAAAGTGCATTTTGAAACCATGGGCTATAGTCAGGCAGAATTAAGCAAAAAAGCCTCGGATTTCATATCTCTGTAATTTTGTCAATAAAAGGTTCTCAGACCTAAATTTTCAAATTTGCGGCCAATAAGTGATGCTCATGACAATCAAAGTAAGGGTAAATTGCTCATTCGAGAAAAAAGTGCATTTTGAAACCATGGGCTATAGTCAGGCAGAATTAAGCAAAAAAGCCTCGGATTTCATATCTCTGTATTTTTGTCAATAAAAGGTTCTCAGACCTAAATTTTCAAATTTGAGTTCAGTTAATGATGCTTGTGAAAAACAATATCATAGATATCGTAAATTGCTCATTCGAGAAAAAAGTGCATTTTGAAACCATGGGCTATAGTCAGACAGAATTAAGCAAAAAAGCCTCGGATTTCATATCTCTGTATTTTTGTCAATAAAAGGTTCTCAGACCTAAATTTTCAAATTTGAGTTCAGTAAATGATGTTTGTGAAAAACAATATCATAGAAATCGTAATTTGCTCATACGAGAAAAAAGTGCATTTTGAAACCATGGGCTATAGTCAGGCAGAACTAAGCAAAAAAGCCTCGGATTTCATATCTCTGTATTTTTGTCAATAATTGGTTCTCAGACCTAAATTTTCAAATTTGTGGTCAATAAGTGATGCTCGTGACAATCAGCATCAAAGTAATGGTAATTTGCTCATTCGAGAAAAAAGTGCATTTTGAAACCATGGGCTATAGTCAGGCAGAATTAAGCAAAAAAGCCTCGGATTTCATATCTCTGTATTTTTGTCAATAATTGGTTCTCAGACCTAAATTTTCAAATTTGCGGCCAATAAGTGATGCTCATGACAATCAAAGTAAGGGTAAATTGCTCATTCGAGAAAAAAGTGCATTTTGAAACCATGGGCTATAGTCAGGCAGAATTAAGCAAAAAAGCCTCGGATTTCATATCTCTGTATTTTTGTCAATAATTGGTTCTCAGACCCAAATTTTCAAATTTGTGGCCAATAAGTGATGCTCATGACAATCAGCATCAAAGTAATGGTAATTTGCTCATTCGAGAAAAAAGTGCATTTTGAAACCATGGGCTATAGTCAGGCAGAATTAAGCAAAAAAGCCTCGGATTCCATATCTCTGTATTTTTGTCAATAATTGGTTCTCAGACCTAAATTTTCAAATTTGTTGCCAATAAGTGATGCTCGTGACAATCAGCATCAAAGTAATGGTAATTTGCTCATTCGAGAAAAAAGTGCATTTTGAAACCATGGGCTATAGTCAGGCAGAATTAAGCAAAAAAGCCTCGGATTTCATATCTCTGTATTTTTGTCAATAAAAGGTTCTCAGACCTAAATTTTCAAATTTGAGCTCAGTAAATGATGTTTGTGAAAAACAATATCATAGAAATCGTAATTTGCTCATTCGAGAAAAAAGAGCATTTTGATTTCATGGGCTATAGTCAAGTAGAATTAAGCAAAAAAGCCTCGGATTTCATATCTCTGTATTTTTGTCAATAATTGGTTCTCAGACCTAAATTTTCAAATTTGCGGCCAATAAGTGATGCTCATGACAATCAAAGTAAGGGTAAATTGCTCATTCGAGAAAAAAGTGCATTTTGAAACCATGGGCTATAGTCAGGCAGAATTAAGCAAAAAAGCCTCGGATTTCATATCTCTGTATTTTTGTCAATAATTGGTTCTCAGACCCAAATTTTCAAATTTGTGGCCAATAAGTGATGCTCATGACAATCAGCATCAAAGTAATGGTAATTTGCTCATTCGAGAAAAAAGTGCATTTTGAAACCATGGGCTATAGTCAGGCAGAATTAAGCAAAAAAGCCTCGGATTCCATATCTCTGTATTTTTGTCAATAATTGGTTCTCAGACCTAAATTTTCAAATTTGTTGCCAATAAGTGATGCTCGTGACAATCAGCATCAAAGTAATGGTAATTTGCTCATTCGAGAAAAAAGTGCATTTTGAAACCATGGGCTATAGTCAGGCAGAATTAAGCAAAAAAGCCTCGGATTTCATATCTCTGTATTTTTGTCAATAAAAGGTTCTCAGACCTAAATTTTCAAATTTGAGTTCAGTTAATGATGCTTGTGAAAAACAATATCATAGATATCGTAAATTGCTCATTCGAGAAAAAAGTGCATTTTGAAACCATGGGCTATAGTCAGACAGAATTAAGCAAAAAAGCCTCGGATTTCATATCTCTGTATTTTTGTCAATAAAAGTTTCTCAGACCTAAATTTTCAAATTTGAGTTCAGTAAATGATGTTTGTGAAAAACAATATCATAGAAATCGTAATTTGCTCATACGAGAAAAAAGTGCATTTTGAAACCATGGGCTATAGTCAGGCAGAACTAAGCAAAAAAGCCTCGGATTTCATATCTCTGTATTTTTGTCAATAATTGGTTCTCAGACCTAAATTTTCAAGTTTGTGGTCAATAAGTGATGCTCGTGACAATCAGCATCAAAGTAATGGTAATCTGCTCATTCGAGAAAAAAGTGCATTTTGAAACCATGGGCTATAGTCAGGCAGAATTAAGCAAAAAAGCCTCGGATTTCATATCTCTGTATTTTTGTCAATAATTGGTTCTCAGACCTAAATTTTCAAATTTGTGGCTAATAAGTGATGCTCGTGACAATCAGCATCAAAGTAATGGTAATTTGCTCATTCTAGAAAAAAGTGCATTTTGAAACCGTGGGCTATAGTCAGGCAGAATTAAGCAAAAAAGCCTCGGATTTCATTTCTCTGTATTTTTGTCAATAAAAGGTTCTCAGACCTAAATTTTCAAATTTGAGTTCAGTAAATGATGTTTGTGAAAAACAATATCATAGAAATCGTAATTTGCTCATTCGAGAAAAAAGAGCCTTTTGATATCATGGGCTATAGTCAGGCAGAATTAAGCAAAAAAGCCTCGGATTTCACATCTCTGTATTTTTGTCAATAAAAGGTTCTCAGACCTAAGTTTTCAAATTTGAGTTCAGTAAATGATGCTTGTGAAAAACAATATCATAGATATCGTAAATTGCTCATCCGAGAAAAAAGTGCATTTTGAAACCGTGGGCTATAGTCAGGCAGAATTAAGCAAAAAAGACTCGGATTTCATATCTCTGTATTTCTGTCAATAAAAGGTTCTCAGACCTAAGTTTTCAAATTTGAGTTCAGTAAATGATGCTTGTGAAAAACAATATCATAGATATCGTAAATTGCTCATCCGAGAAAAAAAAGCATTTTGAAACCATGGGCTATAGTCAGACAGAATTAAGCAAAAAAGCCTCGGATTTCATTTCTCTGTATTTTTGTCAATAAAAGGTTCTCAGACCTACATTTTCAAATTTGAATTCAGTAAATGATGCTTGTGAAAAACAATATCATAGATATCATAATTTGCTCATTCGAGGAAAAAGAGCATTTTGATATCATGGGCTATAGTCAGGCAGAATTAAGCAAAAAAGCCTCGGATTTCACATCTCTGTATTTTTGTCAATAATTGGTTCTCAGACCTAAATTTTCAAATTTGTGGACAATAAGTGATGCTCGTGACAATCAGCATCAAAGTAATGGTAATTTGCTCATTCGAGAAAAAAGTGCATTTTGAAACCATGGGCTTAAGTCAGGCAGAATTAAGCAAAAAAGCCTCGGATTTCATATCTCTGTATTTTTGTCAATAAAAGGTTCTCAGACCTAAGTTTTCAAATTTGTGTTCACTAAATGATGCTTGTGAAAACCAATTTCATAGAAATCGTGATTTGCTCATTCGAGAAAAAAGTGCATTTTGAAACCATGGGCTATAGTCAGGCAGAATTAAGCAAAAAAGCCTCGGATTTCATATCTCTGTATTTTTGTCAATAATTGGATCTCAGACCTAAATTTTCAAATTTGCGGCCAATAAGTGATGCTCGTGAAAATCAAAGTAATGGTTAATTGCTCATTCGAGGAAAAAGTGCATTTTGAAACCATGGGCTATAGTCAGGCAGAATTAAGCAAAAAAGCCTCGGATTTCATATCTCTGTATTTTTGTCAATAATTGGTTCTCAGACCTAAATTTTTAATTTGTGGCCAATAAGTGATGCTCGTGACAATCAGCATCAAAGTAATGGTAATTTGCTCATTCGAGAAAAAAGTGCATTTTGAAACCATGGGCTATAGTCAGGCAGAATTAAGCAAAAAAGCCTCGGATTTCATATCTCTGTATTTTTGTCAATAATTGGTTCTCAGACCTAAGTTTTCAAATTTGAGTTCAGTAAATGATGTTTGTGAAAAACAATATCATAGAAATCGTAATTTGCTCATTCGAGAAAAAAGTGCATTTTGAAACCATGGGCTATAGTCAGGCAGAATTAAGCAAAAAGCCTCAGATTTCATATCTCTGTATTTTTGTCAATAAAAGGTTCTCAGACCTAAGTTTTCAAATTTGTGTTCAGTAAATGATGCTTGTGAAAAACAATTTCATAGAAATCGTAATTTGCTCATTCGAGAAAAAAGTGCATTTTGAAACCATGGGCTATAGTCAGGCAGAATTAAGCAAAAAAGCCTCGGATTTCATATCTCTGTATTTTTGTCAATAAAAGGTTCTCAGGTTTAAGTTTTCAAATTTTTGTTCAGTAAATGATGCTTGTGAAAAACAATTTCAAAGAAATCGTAATTTGCTCATTCGAGAAAAAAGTGCATTTTGAAACCATGGGCTATAGTCAGGCAGAATTAGCAAAAAAGCCTCGGATTTCATATCTCTGTATTTTTGTCAATAATTGGATCTCAGACCTAAATTTTCAAATTTGCGACCAATAAGTGATGCTCGTGAAAATCAAAGTAATGGTAAATTGCTCATTCGAGAAAAAAGTGCATTTTGAAACCATGGGCTATAGTCAGGCAGAATTAAGCAAAAAAGCCTCGGATTTCATATCTCTGTATTTTTGTCAATAATTGGTTCTCAGACCTAAGTTTTCAAATTTGAGTTCAGTAAATGATGTTTGTGAAAAATAATATCATAGAAATCGTAATTTGCTCATTCGAGAAAAAAGTGCATTTTGAAACCATGGGCTATAGTCAGGCAGAATTAAGCAAAAAAGCCTCAGATTTCATATCTCTGTATTTTTGTCAATAAAAGGTTCTCAGACCTAAGTTTTCAAATTTGTGTTCAGTAAATGATGCTTGTGAAAAACAATTTCATAGAAATCGTAATTTGCTCATTCGAGAAAAAAGTTAATTTTGAAACCATGGGCTATAGTCAGGCAGAATTAAGCAAAAAAGCCTCGGATTTCATATCTCTGTATTTTTGTCAATAAAAGGTTCTCAGACCTAAGTTTTCAAATTTTTGTTCAGTAAATGATGCTTGTGAAAAACAATTTCATAGAAATCGTAATTTGCTCATTCGAGAAAAAAGTGCATTTTGAAACCATGGGCTATAGTCAGGCAGAATTAGCAAAAAAGCCTCGGATTTCATATATCTGTATTTTTGTCAATAAAAGGTTCTCAGACCTAAGTTTTCAAATTTGTGTTCAGTATATGATGCTTGTGAAAAACAATTTCATAGAAATCGTAATTTGCTCATTCGAGAAAAAAGTGCATTTTGAAACCATGGGCTATAGTCAGGCAGAATTAAGCAAAAAAGCCTCGGATTTCATATCTCTGTATTTTTGTCAATAATTGGTTCTCAGACCTAAATTTTTAATTTGTGGCCAATTAGTGATGCTCGTGACAATCAGCATCAAAGTAATGGTAATTTGCTCATTCGAGAAAAAAGTGCATTTTGGAACCATGGGCTATAGTCAGGCAGAATTAAGCAAAAAAGCCTCGGATTTCATATCTCTGTATTTTTGTCAATAATTGGTTCTCAGACCTAAGTTTTCAAATTTGAGTTCAGTAAATGATGTTTGTGAAAAACAATATCATAGAAATCGTAATTTGCTCATTCGAGAAAAAAGTGCATTTTGAAACCATGGGCTATAGTCAGGCAGAATTAAGCAAAAAAGCCTCAGATTTCATATCTCTGTATTTTTGTCAATAAAAGGTTCTCAGACCTAAGTTTTCAAATTTGTGTTCAGTAAATGATGCTTGTGAAAAACAATTTCATAGAATTCGTAATTTGCTCATTCGAGAAAAAAGTGCATTTTGAAACCATGGGCTATAGTCAGGCAGAATTAAGCAAAAAAGCCTCGGATTTCATATCTCTGTATTTTTGTCAATAAAAGGTTCTCAGACCTAAGTTTTCAAATTTTTGTTCAGTAAATGATGCTTGTGAAAAACAATTTCATAGAAATCGTAATTTGCTCATTCGAGAAAAAAGTGCATTTTGAAACCATGGGCTATAGTCAGGCAGAATTAGCAAAAAAGCCTCGGATTTCATATATCTGTATTTTTGTCAATAAAAGGTTCTCAGACCTAAGTTTTCAAATTTGTGTTCAGTATATGATGCTTGTGAAAAACAATTTCATAGAAATCGTAATTTGCTCATTCGAGAAAAAAGTGCATTTTGAAACCATGGGCTATAGTCAGGCAGAATTAAGCAAAAAAGCCTCGGATTTCATATCTCTGTATTTTTGTCAATAATTGGTTCTCAGACCTAAATTTTCAAATTTGTGGCCAATAAGTGATGCTCGTGACAATCAGCATCAAAGTAATGGTAATTTGCTCATTCGAGAAAAAAGTGCATTTTGAAACCATGGGCTATAGTCAGGCAGAATTAAGCAAAAAAGCCTCGGATTTCATATCTCTGTATTTTTGTCAATAAAAGGTTCTCAGACCTACATTTTCAAATTTGAGTTCAGTAAATGATGCTTGTGAAAAACAATATCATAGAAATCGTAATTTGCTCATTCGAGAAAAAAGTGCATTTTGAAACCATGGGCTATAGTCAGGCAGAATTAAGCAAAAAAGCCTCGGATTTCATTTCTCTGTATTTATGTCAATAAAAGGTTCTCAGACCTACATTTTCAAATTTGAGTTCAGTAAATGATGTTTGTGAAAAACAATATCATAGAAATCGTAATTTGCTCATTCGAGAAAAAAGTGCATTTTGAAACCATGGGCTATAGCCAGGCAGAATCAAGCAAAAAAGCCTCGGATTTCATATCTCTGTATTTTTGTCAATAATTGGTTCTCAGACCTAAATTTTCAAATTTGTGGCCAATAAGTGATGCTCGTGACAATCAGCATCAAAGTAATGGTAATTTGCTCATTCGAGAAAAAAGTGCATTTTGAAACCATGGGCTTAAGTCAGGCAGAATTAAGCAAAAAAGCCTCGGATTTCATATCTCTGTATTTTTGTCAATAAAAGGTTCTCAGACCTAAGTTTTCAAATTTGTGTTCAGTAAATGATGTTTGTGAAAAACAATTTCATAGAAATCGTAATTTGCTCATTCGAGAAAAAAGTGCATTTTGAAATCATGGGCTATAGTCAGGCAGAATTAAGCAAAAAAGCCTCGGATTTCATATCTCTGTATTTTTGTCAATAATTGGTTCTCAGACCTAAATTTTCAAATTTGTGGCCAATAAGTGATGCTTGTGACAATCAGCATCAAAGTGTCGGTAATTTGCTCATTCGAGAAAAAAGTGCATTTTGAAACCATGGGCTTAAGTCAGGCAGAATTAAGCAAAAAAGCCTCGGATTTCATATCTCTGTATTTTTGTCAATAAAAGGTTCTCAGACCTTAGTTTTCAAATTTGTGTTCAGTAAATGATGCTTGTGAAAAGCAATTTCATAGAAATCGTAATTTGCTCATTCGAGAAAAAAGTGCATTCTGAAACCATGGCCTATAGTCAGGCAGAATTAAGCAAAAAAGCCTCGGATTTCATATCTCTGTATTTTTGTCAATAAAAGGTTCTCAGACGTAAGTTTTCAAATTTATGTTCTGTAAATGATGTTTGTGAAAAACAATATCATAGAAATCGTAATTTGCTCATTCGAGAAAAAAGTGCATTTTGAAATCATGGGCTATAGTGAGGTAGAATTAAGCAAAAAAGCCTCGGATTTCATATCTCTTTATTTTTGTCAATAATTGGTTCTCAGATCGGCATCAAAGTAATAGTAACTTGCTCATTCGAGAAAAAAGTGCATTTTGAAACCATGGGCTATAGTCAGGCAGAATTAAGCAAAAAAGCCTCGGATTTCATATCTCTGTATTTTTGTCAATAAAAGGTTCTCAGACCTAAGATTTCAAATTTATGCTCAGTAAATGATGTTTGTGAAAAACAATGTCATAGAAATCGTAATTTGCTCATTCGAGAAAAAAGTGCGTTTTGAAACCATGGGCTATAGTCAGGCAGAATTAAGCAAAAAAGCCTCGGATTTCATATCTCTGTATTTTTGTCAATAATTGGTTCTCAGACCTAAATTTTCAAATTTGTGGCCAATAAGTGATGCTTGTGACAATCAGCATCAAAGTGTCGGTAATTTGCTCATTCGAGAAAAAAGTGCATTTTGAAACCATGGGCTTAAGTCAGGCAGAATTAAGCAAAAAAGCCTCGGATTTCATATCTCTGTATTTTTGTCAATAAAAGGTTCTCAGACCTTAGTTTTCAAATTTGTGTTCAGTAAATGATGCTTGTGAAAAACAATTTCATAGAAATCGTAATTTGCTCATTCGAGAAAAAAGTGCATTCTGAAACCATGACCTATAGTCAGGCAGAATTAAGCAAAAAAGCCTCGGATTTCATATCTCTGTATTTTTGTCAATAAAAGGTTCTCAGACCTTAGTTTTCAAATTTGTGTTCAGTAAATGATGCTTGGGAAAAACAATTTCATAGAAATCGTAATTTGCTCATTCGAGAAAAAAGTGCATTTTGAAACCATGAGCTATAGTCAGGCAGAATTAGCAAAAAAGCCTCGGATTTCATATCTCTGTATTTTTGTCAATAAAAGGTTCTCAGACCTAAATTTTCAAATTTGCGGCCAATAAGTGATGCTCGTGACAATCAGCATCAAAGTAATGGTAATTTGCTCATTCGAGAAAAAAGTGCATTTTGAAACCATGGGCTATAGTCAGGCAGAATCAAGCAAAAAAGCCTCGGATTTCATATCTCTTTATTTTTGTCAATAAAAGGTTCTCAGACCTAAATTTTCAAATTTGTGGCCAATAAGTGATGCTCGTGACAATCAGCATCAAAGTAATGGTAATTTGCTCATTCGAGAAAAAAGTGCATTTTGAAACCATGGGCTTAAGTCAGGCAGAATTAAGCAAAAAAGCCTCGGATTTCATATCTCTGTATTTTTGTCAATAAAAGGTTCTCAGACCTAAGTTTTCATATTTGTGTTCAGTAAATGATGCTTGTGAAAAACAATTTCATAGAAATCGTAATTTGCTCATTCGAGAAAAAAGTGCATTTTGAAATCATGGGCTATAGTCAGGTAGAATTAAGCAAAAAAGCCTCGGATTTCATATCTCTTTATTTTTGTCAATAATTGGTTCTCAGATCAGCATCAAAGTAATAGTAACTTGCTTATTCGAGAAAAAAATGCATTTTGAAACCATGGGCTATAGTCAGACAGAATTAAGCAAAAAAGCCTCGGATTTCATTTCCCTGTATTTATGTCAATAAAAGGTTCTCAGACCTACATTTTCGAAATTTGAGTTCAGTAAATGATGTTTGTGAAAAACAATATCATAGAAATTGTAATTTGCTCATTCGAGAAAAAAGTGCATTTTGAAACCATGGGCTATAGTCAGGCAGAATTAAGCAAAAAAGCCTCGGATTTCATTTCTCTGTATTTTTGTCAATAAAAGGTTCTCAGACCTAAATTTTCAAATTTGCGGCCAATAAGTGATGCTCGTGACAATCAGCATCAAAGTAATGGTAATTTGCTCATTCGAGAAAAAAGTACATTTTGAAACCATGGGCTATAGTCAGGCAGAATCAAGCAAAAAAGCCTCGGATTTCATATCTCTTTATTTTTGTCAATAAAAGGTTCTCAGACCTAAATTTTCAAATTTGTGGCCAATAAGTGATGCTCGTGACAATCAGCATCAAAGTAATGGTAATTTGCTCATTCGAGAAAAAAGTGCATTTTGAAACCATGGGCTTAAGTCAGGCAGAATTAAGCAAAAAAGCCTCGGCTTTCATATCTCTGTATTTTTGTCAATAAAAGGTTCTCAGACCTAAGTTTTCAAATTTGTGGCCAATAAGTGATGCTTGTGAAAAACAATTTCATAGAAATCGTAATTTGCTCATTCGAGAAAAAAGTGCATTTTGAAACCATGGGCTATAGTCAGGCAGAATTAGCAAAAAAGCCTCGGATTTCATATCTCTGTATTTTTGTCAATAAAAGGTTCTCAGACCTTAGTTTTCAAATTTGTGTTCAGTAAATGATGCTTGTGAAAAACAATTTCATAGAAATCGTAATTTGCTCATTCGAGAAAAAAGTGAATTTTGAAACCATGGGCTATAGTCAGGCAGAATTAAGCAAAAAAGCCTCGGATTTCATATCTCTGTATTTTTGTCAATAAAAGGTTCTCAGACCTAAATTTTCAAATTTGAGTTCAGTAAATGATGTTTGTGAAAAACAATATCATAGAAATCGTAATTTGCTCATTCGAGAAAAAAGAGCATTTTGATATCATGGGCTATATTCAGGCAGAATTAAGCAAAAAAGCCTCGGATTTCATATCTCTGTATTTTTGTCAATAATTGGTTCTCAGACCTAAATTTTCAAATTTGCGGCCAATAAGTGATGCTCGTGACAATCAAAGTAATCGTAAATTGCTCATTCGAGAAAAAAGTGCATTTTGAAACCATGGGCTATAGTCAGGCAGAATTAAGCAAAAAATCCTCGGATTTCATATCTCTCTATTTTTGTCAATAATTGGTTCTCAGATCTAAATTTTCAAATTTGCGGCCAATAAGTGATGCTCGTGACAATCAGCATCAAAGAAATGGTAATTTGCTCATTCGAGAAAAAAGTGCATTTTGAAACCATGGGCTATAGTCAGACAGAATTAAGCAAAAAAGCCTCGGATTTCATTTCTCTGTGTTTTTGTCAATAAAAGGTTCTCAGACCTAAATTTTCAAATTTGAGTTCAGTAAATGATGTTTGTGAAAAACAATATCATAGATATAGTAATTTGCTCATTCGAGGAAAAAGAGCATTTTGATGTCATGGGCTATAGTCAGGCAGAATTAAGCAAAAAATCCTCGGATTTCATATCTCTGTATTTTTGTCAATAATTGGTTCTCAGACCTAAATTTTCAAATTTGGGGCCAATAAGTGATGCTCGTGACAATCAGCATCAAAGTAATGGTAATTTGCTCATTCGAGAAAAAAGTGCATTTTGAAACCATGGGCTAAAGTCAGGCAGATTTAAGCAAAAAAGCCTCGGATTTCATATCTCTGTATTTTTGTCAATAAAAGGTTCTCAGACCTAAGTTTTCAACTTTGTGTTCAGTAAATGATGCTTGTGCAAAACAATTTCATAGAAATCGTAATTTGCTCATTCGAGAAAAAAGTGCATTTTGAAACCATGGGCTATAGTCAGGCAGAACTAAGCAAAAAAGCCTCGGATTTCATATCTCTGTATTTTTGTCAATAAAAGGTTCTTAGACCTAAGTTTTCAAATTTGTGTTCAGTAAATGATGCTTGTGAAAAACAATTTCATAGAAATCGTAATTTGCTCATTCGAGAAAAAAGTGCATTTTGAAACCATGGGCTATAGTCAGGCAGAATTAAGCAAAAAAGCCTCGTATTTCATATCTCTTTATTTTTGTCAATAATTGGTTCTCAGATCAGCATCAAAGTAATAGTAACTTGCTCATTCGAGAAAAAAGTGCATTTTGAAACCATGGGCTATAGTCAGGCAGAATTAAGCAAAAAAGCCTCGGATTTCATATCTCTGTATTTTTGTCAATAAAAGGTTCTCAGACCTAAGTTTTCAAATTTGTGTTCAGTAAATGATGCTTGTGAAAAACAATTTCATAGAAATCGTAATTTGCTCATTCGAGAAAAAAGTGCATTTTGAAACCATGGGCTATAGTCAGGCAGAATTAAGCAAAAAAGCCTCGGATTTCATATCTCTTTATTTTTGTCAATAATTGGTTCTCAGATCAGCATCAAAGTAATAGTAAATTGCTCATTCGAGAAAAAAGTGCATTTTGAAACCATGGGCTATAGTCAGGCAGAATTAAGCAAAAAGCCTCGGATTTCATATCTCTGTATTTTTGTCAATAAAAGGTTCTCGGACCTAAGTTTTCAAATTTGTGTTCAGTAAATGATGCTTGTGAAAAACAATTTCATAGAAATCGTAATTTGCTCATTCGAGAAAAAAGTGCTTTTTGAAACCATGGGCTATAGACAGGCAGAATTAAGCAAAAAAGCCTCGGATTTCATATCTCTTTATTTTTGTCAATAATTGGTTCTCAGATCAGCATCAAAGTAATAGTAACTTGCTCATTCGAGAAAAAAGTGCATTTTGAAACCATGGGCTATAGTCAGGCAGAATTAAGCAAAATAGTCTCGGATTTCATATCTCTGTATTTTTGTCAATAAAAGGTTCTCAGACCTAAGTTTTCAACTTTGTGTTCAGTAAATGATGCTTGTGAAAAACAATTTCATAGAAATCGTAATTTGCTCATTCGAGAAAAAAGTGCTTTTTGAAACCATGGGCTATAGACAGGCAGAATTAAGCAAAAAAGCCTCGGATTTCATATCTCTTTATTTTTGTCAATAATTGGTTCTCAGATCAGCATCAAAGTAATAGTAACTTGCTCATTCGAGAAAAAAGTGCATTTTGAAACCATGGGCTATAGTCAGGCAGAATTAAACAAAAAAGCCTCGGATTTCATATCTCTGTATTTTTGTCAATAAAAGGTTCTCAGACCTAAGTTTTCAAATTTGTGTTCAGTAAATGATGCTTGTGAAAAACAATATCATAGGTATCGTAATTTGCTCATTCGAGAAAAAAGTGCATTTTGAAACCGTGGGCTATAGTCAGGCAGAATTAAGCAAAAAAGCCTCGGATTTCATATCTCTGTATTTTTGTCAATAAAAGGTTCTCAGACCTAAGTTTTCAAATTTGTGTTCAGTAAATGATGCTTGTGAAAAACAATTTCATAGAAATCGTAATTTGCTCCTTCGAGAAAAAAGTGCATTTTGAAATCATGGGCTATAGTCAGGCAGAATTAAGCAAAAAAGCCTCGGATTTCATATCTCTGTATTTTTGTCAATAAAAGGTTCTCAGACCTAAGTTTTCAAATTTGTGTTCAGTAAATGATGCTTGTGAAAAACAATTTCATAGAAATCGTAATTTGCTCATTCGAGAAAAAAGTGCATTTTGAAACCATGGGCTATAGTCAGGCAGAATTAAGCAAAAAAGCCTCGGATTTCATATCTCTGTATTTTTGTCAATAAAAGGTTCTCAGACCTATGTTTTCAAATTTGTGTTCAGTAAATGATGCTTGTGAAAAATAATATCATAGTAATCGTCATTTGCGAATTCGAGAAAATAGTGCATTTTAAAACCATGGGCTATAGTCAGGCAGAATTAAGCAAAAAAGCCTCGAATTTCATATCCCTGTATTTTTGTCAATAAAAGGTTTTCAGACCTAAATTTTCAAATTTTTGTTCAGTAAATGATGCTTGTGAAAAACAATTTCATAAAAGTCGTCCTTTGCGAAATCGGCAAAAAAGTTCATTTTGAAACCGTGGGCTATAGTCAGGCAGAATTAAGCAAAAAAGCCACGGATTTCAAATCTCTGTATTTTTGTCAATAAAAGGTTCTCACACTTAAATTTTCAAATTTGTGTTCAGTAAATGAAGCTTGTGAAAAACAATATCATATGAATCGTAATTTGCTCATCCGAGAAAAAAGGGAATTTTGAAACCATGGGCTATAGTCAGGCAGAATTAAGCAAAAAAGCCTCGGATTTCATATCCCTTTATTTTTGTCAATAAAAGGTTCTCAGACCTAAATTTTCAAATTTGTGTTCAGTAAATGATGCTTGTGAAAAACAATATCATAAAAATCGTAATTTGCTCATGCAAGAAAAAAGTGAATTTTGAAACCATGGGCTATAGTCAGGCAGAATTAAGCAAAAAAGCCTCGGATTTAATATCTCTGTATTTTTGTCAATAAGAGGTTCTCAGAACTAAATTTTCAAATTGTGTTCAGTAAATGATGCTTGTGAAAAACAATATCATAGAAATCGTAATTTGCTCATCCAAGAAAAAAGTGAATTTTGAAACCATGGGCTATAGTCAGGCAGAATTAAGCAAAAAAGCCTCGGATTTAATATCTCTGTATTTTTGTCAATAACAGGTTCTCAGACCTAAAGTTTCAAATTTGTGGCCAATAAGTGATGCTCGTGACAATCAGCATCAAAGTAGTCGTCATTGCTCGTTCGAGAAAAAAGTGCATTTTGAAACCATGAGCTATAGTCAGGCAGAATTAAGCAAAAAAGCCTCGGAATTAATATCTCTGTATTTTTGTCAATAAAAGGTTCTCAGACTTAAATTTTCAAATTTGTGTTCAGTAAATGAAGCTTGTGAAAAACAATATCATAGAAATCGTAATTTGCTCATCCGAGAAAAAAGTGAATTTTGAAACCATGGGCTATAGTCAGGCAGAATTAAGCAAAAAAGCCTCGGATTTCATATCTCTTTATTTTTGTCAATAAAAGGTTCTCAGACCTAAATTTTCAAATTTGTGTTCAGTAAATGATGCTTGTGAAAAACAATATCATAGAAATCGTAATTTGCTCATCCAAGAAAAAAGTGAATTTTGAAACCATGGGCTATAGTCAGGCAGAATTAAGCAAAAAAGCCTCGGATTTAATATCTCTGTATTTTTGTCAATAACAGGTTCTCAGACCTAAAGTTTCAAATTTGTGGCCAATAAGTGATGCTCGTGACAATCAGCATCAAAGTAGTCGTCATTGCTCATTCGAGAAAAAAGTGCATTTGGAAACCATGAGCTATAGTCAGGCAGAATTAAGCAAAAAAGCCTCGGAATTAATATCTCTGTATTTTTGTCAATAAAAGGTTGTCAGACTAAAATTTTCAAATTTGTGTTCAGTAAATGAAACTTGTGAAAAACAATATCATAGAAATCGTAATTTGCTCATCCGAGAAAAAAGTGAATTTTGAAACCATGAGCTATAGTCAGGCAGAATTAAGCAAAAAAGCCTCGGAATTAATATCTCTGTATTTTTGTCAATAACAGGTTCTCAGACCTAAAGTTTCAAATTTGTGGCCAACAAGTGATGCTCGTGACAATCAGCATCAAAGTAGTCGTCATTGCTCATTCGAGAAAAAAGTGAATTTTGAAACCATGGGCTATAGTCAGGCAGAATTAAGCAAAAAAGCCTCGGATTTCATATCTCTGTATTTTTGTCAATAACAGGTTCTCAGACCTAAATTTTCAAATTTGTGTTCAGTAAATGAAGTTTGTGAAAAACGATATCATAGAAATCGTAATTTGCTCATCCGAGAAAAAAATGAATTTTGAAACCATGGGTATAGTCAGGCAGAATTAAGCAAAAAAGCCTCGGATTTCATATCTCTGTATTTTTGTCAATAAGAGCTTCTCAGACCTAAATTTTCAAATTTGTGTTCAGTAAATGATGCTTGTGAAAAACAATATCATAGAAATCGTAATTTGCTCATCCGAGAAAAAAGTGCATTTTGAAACCATGAGCTATAGTCAGGCAGAATTAAGCAAACAAGCCTCGGAATAAATATCTCTGTATTTTTGTCAATAAAAGGTTCTCAGACTTTAATTTTCAAATTTGTGTTCAAAGTGAATTTTGAAACCATGGGCTATAGTCAGGCAGAATTAAGCAAAAAAGCCTCGGATTTCATATCTCTGTATTTTTGTCAATAAGACGTTCTCAGACCTATATTTTCAAATTTGTGTTCAGTAAATGAAGCTTGTGAAAAACAATATCATAGAAATCGAATTTGCTCATCCAAGAAAAAAGTGAATTTTGAAACCATGAGCTATAGTCAGGCAGAATTAAGCAAAAAAGCCTCGGAATTAATATCTCTGTATTTTTGTCAATAACAGGTTCTCAGACCTAAAGTTTCAAATTTGTGGCCAATAAGTGATGCTCGTGACAATCAGCATCAAAGTAGTCGTCATTGCTCATTCGAGAAAAAATTGCATTTTGAAACCATGGGCTATAGTCAGTCAGAATTAAGCAAAAAAGCCTCGGATTTAATATCTCTGTATTTTTGTCAATAACAGGTTCTCAGACCTAAATTTTCAAATTTGTGTTCAGTAAATGATGCTTGTGAAAAACAATATCATAGAAATCGTAATTTGCTCATCCGAGAAAAAAGTGCATTTTGAAACCATGAGCTATAGTCAGGCAGAATTAAGCAAAAAAGCCTCGGAATTAATATCTCTGTATTTTTGTCAATAAAAGGTTCTCAGACTTAAATTTTCAAATTTGTGTTCAGTAAATGAAGCTTGTGAAAAACAATACCATAGAAATCGTAATTTGCTCATCCGAGAAAAAAGTGAATTTTGAAACCATGGGCTATAGTCAGACAGAATTAAGCAAAAAAGCCTCGGATTTCATATCTCTGTATTTTTGTCAATAAGAGGTTCTCAGACCTAAATTTTCAAATTTGTGGCAAATAAGTGATGCTCGTGACAATCAGCATCAAAGTAGTCGTCATTGCTCATTCGAGAAAAAAGTGCATTTTGAAACCATGGGCTATAGTCAGTCAGAATTAAGCAAAAAAGCCTCGGATTTAATATCTCTGTATTTTTGTCAATAACAGGTTCTCAGACTTAAATTTTCAAATTTGTGTTCAGTAAATGAAGCTTGTGAAAAACAATATCATAGAAATCGTAATTTGCTCATTCGAGAAAAAAGTGCATTTCGAAACTATGGGCTATAGTCAGGCAGAATTAAGCAAAAAAGCCAAAGTCAATAAGAGGTTCTCAGACCTAAATTTTCTAATTTGTGTTCAGTAAATGAAGCTTGTGAAAAACAATATCATAGAAATCGTAATTTGCTCATTCGAGAGATTTTATATTTCTGTATTTTTGTCAATAAGAGGTTCTCAGACCTAAATTTTCAAATTTGTGTTCAGTAAATGAAGCTTGTGAAAAACAATATCATAGAAATCGTAATTTGCTCATCCGAGAAAAAAGTGAATTTTGAAACCATGGGCTATAGTCAGGCAGAATTAAGCAAAAAAGCCTCGGATTTCATATTTTTGTCAATAACAGGTTCTCAGACCTAAATTTTCAAATTTGTGTTCAGTAAATGAAGTTTGTGAAAAACAATATCATAGAAATCGTAATTTGCTCATTCGAGAGATTTTATATTTCTGTATTTTTGTCAATAAAAGGTTCTCAGACTTAAATTTTCAAATTTGTGTTCAGTAAATGAAGCTTGTGGAAAACAATATCATAGAAATCGTAATTTGCTCATCCGAGAAAAAAGTGAATTTTGAAACCATGGGCTATAGTCAGGCAGAATTAAGCAAAAAAGCCTCGGATGTCATATCTCTGTATTTTTGTCAATAAGAGGTTCTCAGACCTAAATTTTCAAATTTGTGTTCAGTAAATGAAGCTTGTGAAAAACAATATCATAGAAATCGTAATTTGCTCATTCGAGAGATTTTATATTTCTGTATTTTTGTCAATAAAAGGTTCTCAGACTTAAATTTTCAAATTTGTGTTCAGTAAATGAAGCTTGTGAAAAACAATATCATAGAAATCGTAATTTGCTCATCCGAGAAAAAAGTGAATATTGAAACCATGGGCTATAGTCAGGCAGAATTAAGCAAAATAGCCTCGGATTTCATATCTCTGTATTTTTGTCAATAACAGGTTCTCAGACTTAAATTTTCAAATTTGTGTTCAGTAAATGAAGCTTGTGAAAAACAATATCATAGAAATCGTAATTTGCTCATCCGAGAAAAAAGTGAATTTTGAAACCATGGGCTATAGTCAGGCAGAATTAAGCAAAAAAGCCTCGGATTTCATATCTCTGTATTTTTGTCAATAAAAGGTTCTCAGACCTAAGTTTTCAAATTTGTGTTCAGTAAATGAAGCTTGTGAAAAACAATATCATAGAAATCGTAATTTGCTCATCCGAGAAAAAAGTGAATTTTGAAACCATGAGCTATAGTCAGGCAGAATTAAGCAAAAAAGCCTCGGAATTAATATCTCTGTATTTTTGTAAATAACAGGTTCTAAGACCTAAATTTTCAAATTTGTGTTCAGTAAATGAAGTTTGTGAAAAACAATATCATAGAAATCGTAATTTGCTCATCCGAGAAAAAAGTGAATGTTGAAACCATGAGCTATAGTCAGGCAGAATTAAGCCAAAAAGCCTCGGATTTCATATCTCTGTATTTTTGTCAATAAAAGGTTCTCAGACCTGAATTTTCAAATTTGTGTTCAGTAAATGATGCTTGTGAAAAACAGTATCATAGAAATCGTAATTTACTCATTCGACAAAACAGTGCATTTCGAAACCATGAGCTATAGTCAGTCAGAATTAAACAAAAAAGTCTCGGATTTCATATCTCTGTATTTTTGTCAATAATTGGTTCTCAGACCTAAATTTTCAATTGTGAGGCCAATAAGTGATGCTCGTGACAATCAGCATCAAAGTAACCGTCATTTGCGAATTCGAGAAAAAAGTGCATTTTGATACCATGGGCTATAGTCAGGCAGAATTAAGCAAAGAAGCCTCGGATTTCATATCTCTGTATTTTTGTCAATAAAAGGTTCTCAGACCTGAATTTTCAAATTTGTGTTCAGTAAATGATGCTTGTGAAAAACAATATCATAGAAATCGTAATTTGCTCATCCGAGAAAAAAGTGCATTTTGAAACCATGAGCTATAGTCAGGCAGAATTAAGCAAAAAAGCCTCGGAATTAATATCTCTGTATTTTTGTCAATAAAAGGTTCTCAGACTTAAATTTTCAAATTTGTGTTCAGTAAATGAAGCTTGTGAAAAACAATATCATAGAAATCGTAATTTGCTCATCCGAGAAAAAAGTGAATTTTGAAACCATGGGCTATAGTCAGGCAGAATTAAGCAAAAAAGCCTCGGAATTAATATCTATGTATTTTTGTCAATAACAGGTTCTCA
The DNA here is from genome assembly GCA_963555765.1 of Orthonevra nobilis. NCBI lineage: Eukaryota > Metazoa > Arthropoda > Insecta > Diptera > Syrphidae > Orthonevra > Orthonevra nobilis. The sequence continues at coordinate 84,429,023 of OY743224.1, read as the reverse complement.
GACCTAAATTTTCAAATTTGTGGCAAATAAGTGATGCTCGTGACAATCAGCATCAAAGTAGTCGTCATTGCTCATTCGAGAAAAAAGTGCATTTTGAAACCATGGGCTATAGTCAGTCAGAATTAAGCAAAAAAGCCTCGGATTTAATATCTCTGTATTTTTGTCAATAACAGGTTCTCAGACCTAAATTTTCAAATTTGTGTTCAGTAAATGAAGCTTGTGAAAAACAATATCATAGAAATCGTAATTTGCTCATTCGAGAAAAAAGTGCATTTCGAAACTATGGGCTATAGTCAGGCAGAATTAAGCAAAAAAGCCAAAGTCAATAAGAGGTTCTCAGACCTAAATTTTCAAATTTGTGTTCAGTAAATGAAGCTTGTGAAAAACAATATCATAGAAATCGTAATTTGCTCATTCGAGAGATTTTATATTTCTGTATTTTTGTCAATAACAGGTTCTCAGACCTAAATTTTCAAATTTGTGTTCAGTAAATGAAGCTTGTGAAAACAATATCATAGAAATCGTAATTTGCTCATCCGAGAAAAAAGTGAATTTTGAAACCATGGGCTATAGTCAGGCAGAATTAAGCAAAAAAGCCTCGGATTTCATATCTCTGTATTTTTGTCAATAACAGGTTCTCAGACCTAAATTTTCAAATTTGTGTTCAGTAAATGAAGTTTGTGAAAAACAATATCAAAGAAATCGTAATTTGCTCATTCGAGAGATTTTATATTTCTGTATTTTTGTCAATAAAAGGTTCTCAGACTTAAATTTTCAAATTTGTGTTCAGTAAATGAAGCTTGTGGAAAACAATATCATAGAAATCGTAATTTGCTCATCCGAGAAAAAAGTGAATTTTGAAACCATGGGCTATAGTCAGGCAGAATTAAGCAAAAAAGCCTCGGATGTCATATCTCTGTATTTTTGTCAATAAGAGGTTCTCAGACCTAAATTTTCAAATTTGTGTTCAGTAAATGAAGCTTGTGAAAAACAATATCATAGAAATCGTAATTTGCTCATTCGAGAGATTTTATATTTCTGTATTTTTGTCAATAAAAGGTTCTCAGACTTAAATTTTCAAATTTGTGTTCAGTAAATGAAGCTTGTGAAAAACAATATCATAGAAATCGTAATTTGCTCATCCGAGAAAAAAGTGAATATTGAAACCATGGGCTATAGTCAGGCAGAATTAAGCAAAATAGCCTCGGATTTCATATCTCTGTATTTTTGTCAATAACAGGTTCTCAGACTTAAATTTTCAAATTTGTGTTCAGTAAATGAAGCTTGTGAAAAACAATATCATAGAAATCGTAATTTGCTCATCCGAGAAAAAAGTGAATTTTGAAACCATGGGCTATAGTCAGGCAGAATTAAGCAAAAAAGCCTCGGATTTCATATCTCTGTATTTTTGTCAATAAAAGGTTCTCAGACCTAAGTTTTCAAATTTGTGTTCAGTAAATGAAGCTTGTGAAAAACAATATCATAGAAATCGTAATTTGCTCATTCGACAAAAAAGTGGATTTTGAAACCATGGGCTATAGTCAGGCAGAATTAAGCAAAGAAGTCTCGGATTTCATATCTCTGTATTTTTGTCAATAAAAGGTTCTCAGACCTAAATTTTCAAATTTGTGTTCAGTAAATGATGCTTGTGAAAAGCAATATCATAGAAATCGTAATTTGCTGATTCGAGAAAAAAGTGCATTTTGAAACCATGGGCTATAGTCAGGCAGAATTAAGCCAAAAAGCCTCGGATTTCATATCTCTGTATTTTTGTCAATAAAAGGTTCTCAGACCTGAATTTTCAAATTTGTGTTCAGTAAATGATGCTTGTGAAAAACAGTATCATAGAAATCGTAATTTACTCATTCGGCAAAACAATGCATTTCGAAACCATGAGCTATAGTCAGTCAGAATTAAACAAAAAAGTCTCGGATTTCATATCTCTGTATTTTTGTCAATAATTGGTTCTCAGACCTAAATTTTCAATTGTGAGGCCAATAAGTGATGCTCGTGACAATCAGCATCAAAGTAACCGTCATTTGCGAATTCGAGAAAAAAGTGCATTTTGATACCATGGGCTACAGTCAGGCAGAATTAAGCAAAGAAGCCTCGGATTTCATATCTCTGTATTTTTGTCAATAAAAGGTTCTCAGACCTGAATTTTCAAACTTGTGTTCAGGAAATGAATGTGAAAAACATTACCATAGAAATCGTAATTTGCTCATTCGAGAAAAAAGTGCATTTTGCAACCATGGGCTATAGTCAGGCAGAATTAAACAAAAAAGTCTAGGATTTCATATCTCTGTATTTTTGTCAATAATTGGTTCTCAGACCTAAATTTTCAATTGTGAGGCCAATAAGTGATGCTCGTGACAATCAGCATCAAAGTAACCGTCATTTGCGAATTCGAGAAAAAAGTGCATTTTGATACCATGGGCTACAGTCAGGCAGAATTAAGCCAAAAAGCCTCGGATTTCATATCTCTGTATTTTTGTCAATAAAAGGTTCTCAGACCTGAATTTTCAAATTTGTGTTCAGTAAATGATGCTTGTGAAAAACAGTATCATAGAAATCGTAATTTACTCATTCGGCAAAACAATGCATTTCGAAACCATGAGCTATAGTCAGTCAGAATTAAACAAAAAAGTCTCGGATTTCATATCTCTGTATTTTTGTCAATAATTGGTTCTCAGACCTAAATTTTCAATTGTGAGGCCAATAAGTGATGCTCGTGACAATCAGCATCAAAGTAACCGTCATTTGCGAATTCGAGAAAAAAGTGCATTTTGATACCATGGGCTACAGTCAGGCAGAATTAAGCAAAGAAGCCTCGGATTTCATATCTCTGTATTTTTGTCAATAACAGGTTCTCAGACTTAAATTTTCAAATTTGTGTTCAGTAAATGATGCTTGTGAAAAACAATATCATAGAAATCGTAATTTGCTCATTCGACAAAAAAGTGCATTTTGAAACCATGGGCTATAGTCAGGCAGAATTAAGCAAAGAAGTCTCGGATTTCATATCTCTGTATTTTTGTCAATAAAAGGTTCTCAGACCTAAATTTTCAAATTTGTGTTCAGTAAATGATGCTTGTGAAAAGCAATATCATAGAAATCGTAATTTGCTGATTCGAGAAAAAAGTGCATTTTGAAACCATGGGCTATAGTCAGGCAGAATTAAGCCAAAAAGCCTCGGATTTCATATCTCTGTATTTTTGTCAATAAAAGGTTCTCAGACCTGAATTTTCAATTTTGTGTTCAGTAAATGATGCTTGTGAAAAACAGTATCATAGAAATCGTAATTTACTCATTCGACAAAACAGTGCATTTCGAAACCATGAGCTATAGTCAGTCAGAATTAAACAAAAAAGTCTCGGATTTCATATCTCTGTATTTTTGTCAATAATTGGTTCTCAGACCTAAATTTTCAATTGTGAGGCCAATAAGTGATGCTCGTGACAATCAGCATCAAAGTAACCGTCATTTGCGAATTCGAGAAAAAAGTGCATTTTGATACCATGGGCTATAGTCAGGCAGGATTAAGCAAAGAAGCCTCGGATTTCATATCTCTGTATTTTTGTCAATAAAAGGTTCTCAGACCTGAATTTTCAAATTTATGTTCAGTAAATGATGCTTGTGAAAAACAATATCATAGAAATCGTAATTTGCTCATTCGAGAAAAAAGTGCATTTTGCAACCATGGGCTATAGTCAGGCAGAATTAAACAAAAAAGTCTAGGATTTCATATCTCTGTATTTTTGTCAATAAAAGGTTCTCAGACCTTAATTTTCAAACTTGTGTTCAGGAAATGAATGTGAAAAACATTATCATAGAAATCGTAATTTGCTCATTCGAGAAAAAAGTGCATTTTGCAACCATGGGCTATAGTCAGGCAGAATTAAACAAAAAAGTCTCGGATTTCATATCTCTGTATTTTTGTCAATAAAAGGTTCTCAGACTTAAATTTTCAAATTTGTGTTCAGTAAATGAAGCTTGTGAAAAACAATATCATAGAAATCGTAATTTGCTCATCCGAGAAAAAAGTGAATTTTGAAACCATGGGCTATAGTCAGGCAGAATTAAGCAAAAAAGCCTCGGATTTCATATCTCTGTATTTTTGTCAATAAAAGGTTCTCAGACCTAAGTTTTCAAATTTGTGTTCAGTAAATGAAGCTTGTGAAAAACAATATCATAGAAATCGTAATTTGCTCATTCGACAAAAAAGTGCATTTTGAAACCATGGGCTATAGTCAGGCAGAATTAAGCAAAGAAGTCTCGGATTTCATATCTCTGTATTTTTGTCAATAAAAGGTTCTCAGACCTAAATTTTCAAATTTGTGTTCAGTAAATGATGCTTGTGAAAAGCAATATCATAGAAATCGTAATTTGCTGATTCGAGAAAAAAGTGCATTTTGAAACCATGGGCTATAGTCAGGCAGAATTAAGCCAAAAAGCCTCGGATTTCATATCTCTGTATTTTTGTCAATAAAAGGTTCTCAGACCTGAATTTTCAAATTTGTGTTCAGTAAATGATGCTTGTGAAAAACAGTATCATAGAAATCGTAATTTACTCATTCGACAAAACAGTGCATTTCGAAACCATGAGCTATAGTCAGTCAGAATTAAACAAAAAAGTCTCGGATTTCATATCTCTGTATTTTTGTCAATAATTGGTTCTCAGACCTAAATTTTCAATTGTGAGGCCAATAAGTGATGCTCGTGACAATCAGCATCAAAGTAACCGTCATTTGCGAATTCGAGAAAAAAGTGCATTTTGATACCATGGGCTATAGTCAGGCAGAATTAAGCAAAGAAGCCTCGGATTTCATATCTCTGTATTTTTGTCAATAAAAGGTTCTCAGACCTGAATTTTCAAATTTGTGTTCAGTAAATGATGCTTGTGAAAAACAATATCATAGAAATCGTAATTTGCTCATTCGAGAAAAAAGTGCATTTTGCAACCATGGGCTATAGTCAGGCAGAATTAAACAAAAAAGTCTAGGATTTCATATCTCTGTATTTTTGTCAATAAAAGGTTCTCAGACCTTAATTTTCAAACTTGTGTTCAGGAAATGAATGTGAAAAACATTATCATAGAAATCGTAATTTGCTCATTCGAGAAAAAAGTGCATTTTGCAACCATATCTCTGTATTTTTGTCAAACAAAGGATCTCAGAAAACAATATCATAGAAATCGTAATTTGCTCATCCGAGAAAAAAGTGAATTTTGAAACCATGGGCTATAGTCAGGCAGAATTAAGCAAAAAAGCCTCGGATTTCATATCTCTGTATTTTTGTCAATAACAGGTTCTCAGACTTAAATTTTCAAATTTGTGTTCAGTAAATGATGCTTGTGAAAAACAATATCATAGAAATCGTAATTTGTTCATTCGACAAAAAAGTGCATTTTGAAACCATGGGTTATAGTCAGGCAGAATTAAGCAAAGAAGCCTCGGATTTCATATCTCTGTATTTTTGTCAATAACAGGTTCTCAGACTTAAATTTTCAAATTTGTGTTCAGTAAATGATGCTTGTGAAAAACAATATCATAGAAATCGTAATTTGCTCATTCGACAAAAAAGTGCATTTTGAAACCATGGGCTATAGTCAGGCAGAATTAAGCAAAGAAGTCTCGGATTTCATATCTCTGTATTTTTGTCAATAAAAGGTTCTCAGACCTGAATTTTCAAATTTGTGTTCAGTAAATGATGCTTGTGAAAAACAGTATCATAGAAATCGTAATTTACTCATTCGACAAAACAGTGCATTTCGAAACCATGAGCTATATTCAGTCAGAATTAAACAAAAAAGTCTCGGATTTCATATCTCTGTATTTTTGTCAATAATTGGTTCTCAGACCTAAATTTTCAATTGTGAGGCCAATAAGTGATGCTCGTGACAATCAGCATCAAAGTAACCGTCATTTGCGAATTCGAGAAAAAAGTGCATTTTGATACCATGGGCTATAGTCAGGCAGAATTAAGCAAAGAAGCCTCGGATTTCATATCTCTGTATTTTTGTCAATAAAAGGTTCTCAGACCTGAATTTTCAAATTTGTGTTCAGTAAATGATGCTTGTGAAAAACAATATCATAGAAATCGTAATTTGCTCATTCGAGAAAAAAGTGCATTTTGCAACCATGGGCTATAGTCAGGCAGAATTAAACAAAAAAGTCTCGGATTTCATATCTCTGTATTTTTGTCAATAAAAGGTTCTCAGACCTTAATTTTCAAACTTGTGTTCAGGAAATGAATGTGAAAAACATTATCATAGAAATCGTAATTTGCTCATTCGAGAAAAAAGTGCATTTTGCAACCATGGGCTATAGTCAGGCAGAATTAAACAAAAAAGTCTCGGATTTCATATCTCTGTATTTTTGTCAATAAAAGGTTCTCAGACTTAAATTTTCAAATTTGTGTTCAGTAAATGAAGCTTGTGAAAAACAATATCATAGAAATCGTAATTTGCTCATCCGAGAAAAAAGTGAATTTTGAAACCATGGGCTATAGTCAGGCAGAATTAAGCAAAAAAGCCTCGGATTTCATATCTCTGTATTTTTGTCAATAAAAGGTTCTCAGACCTAAGTTTTCAAATTTGTGTTCAGTAAATGAAGCTTGTGAAAAACAATATCATAGAAATCGTAATTTGCTCATTCGACAAAAAAGTGCATTTTGAAACCATGGGCTATAGTCAGGCAGAATTAAGCAAAGAAGTCTCGGATTTCATATCTCTGTATTTTTGTCAATAAAAGGTTCTCAGACCTAAATTTTCAAATTTGTGTTCAGTAAATGATGCTTGTGAAAAGCAATATCATAGAAATCGTAATTTGCTGATTCGAGAAAAAAGTGCATTTTGAAACCATGGGCTATAGTCAGGCAGAATTAAGCCAAAAAGCCTCGGATTTCATATCTCTGTATTTTTGTCAATAAAAGGTTCTCAGACCTGAATTTTCAAATTTGTGTTCAGTAAATGATGCTTGTGAAAAACAGTATCATAGAAATCGTAATTTACTCATTCGACAAAACAGTGCATTTCGAAACCATGAGCTATAGTCAGTCAGAATTAAACAAAAAAGTCTCGGATTTCATATCTCTGTATTTTTGTCAATAATTGGTTCTCAGACCTAAATTTTCAATTGTGAGGCCAATAAGTGATGCTCGTGACAATCAGCATCAAAGTAACCGTCATTTGCGAATTCGAGAAAAAAGTGCATTTTGATACCATGGGCTATAGTCAGGCAGAATTAAGCAAAGAAGCCTCGGATTTCATATCTCTGTATTTTTGTCAATAAAAGGTTCTCAGACCTGAATTTTCAAATTTGTGTTCAGTAAATGATGCTTGTGAAAAACAATATCATAGAAATCGTAATTTGCTCATTCGAGAAAAAAGTGCATTTTGCAACCATGGGCTATAGTCAGGCAGAATTAAACAAAAAAGTCTAGGATTTCATATCTCTGTATTTTTGTCAATAAAAGGTTCTCAGACCTTAATTTTCAAACTTGTGTTCAGCAAATGAATGTGAAAAACATTATCATAGAAATCGTAATTTGCTCATTCGAGAAAAAAGTGCATTTTGCAACCATGGGCTATAGTCAGGCAGAATTAAACAAAAAAGTCTCGGATTTCATATCTCTGTATTTTTGTCAATAAAAGGTTCTCAGACTTAAATTTTCAAATTTGTGTTCAGTAAATGAAGCTTGTGAAAAACAATATCATAGAAATCGTAATTTGCTCATCCGAGAAAAAAGTGAATTTTGAAACCATGGGCTATAGTCAGGCAGAATTAAGCAAAAAAGCCTCGGATTTCATATCTCTGTATTTTTGTCAATAACAGGTTCTCAGACTTAAATTTTCAAATTTGTGTTCAGTAAATGATGCTTGTGAAAAACAATATCATAGAAATCGTAATTTGCTCATTCGACAAAAAAGTGCATTTTGAAACCATGGGCTATAGTCAGGCAGAATTAAGCAAAGAAGTCTCGGATTTCATATCTCTGTATTTTTGTCAATAGAAGGTTCTCAGACCTAAATTTTCAAATTTGTGTTCAGTAAATGATGCTTGTGAAAAGCAATATCATAGAAATCGTAATTTGCTGATTCGAGAAAAAAGTGCATTTTGAAACCATGGGCTATAGTCAGGCAGAATTAAGCCAAAAAGCCTCGGATTTCATATCTCTGTATTTTTGTCAATAAAAGGTTCTCAGACCTGAATTTTCAAATTTGTGTTCAGCAAATGATGCTTGTGAAAAACAGTATCATAGAAATCGTAATTTACTCATTCGAAAAAACAGTGCATTTCGAAACCATGAGCTATAGTCAGTCAGAATTAAACAAAAAAGTCTCGGATTTCATATCTCTGTATTTTTGTCAATAATTGGTTCTCAGACCTAAATTTTCAATTGTGAGGCCAATAAGTGATGCTCGTGACAATCAGCATCAAAGTAACCGTCATTTGCGAATTCGAGAAAAAAGTGCATTTTGATACCATGGGCTATAGTCAGGCAGAATTAAGCAAAGAAGCCTCGGATTTCATATCTCTGTATTTTTGTCAATAAAAGGTTCTCAGACCTGAATTTTCAAATTTGTGTTCAGTAAATGATGCTTGTGAAAAACAATATCATAGAAATCGTAATTTGCTCATTCGAGAAAAAAGTGCATTTTGCAACCATGGGCTATAGTCAGGCAGAATTAAACAAAAAAGTCTCGGATTTCATATCTCTGTATTTTTGTCAATAAAAGGTTCTCAGACTTAAATTTTCAAATTTGTGTTCAGTAAATGAAGCTTGTGAAAAACAATGTCATAGAAATCGTAATTTGCTCATCCGAGAAAAAAGTGAATTTTGAAACCATGGGCTATAAGCAGGCAGAATTAAGCAAAAAAGCCTCGGATTTCATATCTCTGTATTTTTGTCAATAACAGGTTCTCAGACTTAAATTTTCAAATTTGTGTTCAGTAAATGAAGCTTGTGAAAAACAATATCATAGAAATCGTAATTTACTCATTCGACAAAACAGTGCATTTCGAAACCATGAGCTATAGTCAGTCAGAATTAAACAAAAAAGTCTCGGATTTCATATCTCTGTATTTTTGTCAATAATTGGTTCTCAGACCTAAATTTTCAATTGTGAGGCCAATAAGTGATGCTCGTGACAATCAGCATCAAAGTAACCGTCATTTGCGAATTCGAGAAAAAAGTGCATTTTGATACCATGGGCTATAGTCAGGCAGAATTAAGCAAAGAAGCCTCGGATTTCATATCTCTGTATTTTTGTCAATAAAAGGTTCTCAGACTTAAATTTTCAAATTTGTGTTCAGTAAATGAAGCTTGTGAAAAACAATATCATAGAAATCGTAATTTGCTCATCCGAGAAAAAAGTGAATTTTGAAACCATGGGCTATAGTCAGGCAGAATTAAGCAAAGAAGTCTCGGATTTCATATCTCTGTATTTTTGTCAATAAAAGGTTCTCAGACCTAAATTTTCAAATTTGTGTTCAGTAAATGATGCTTGTGAAAAGCAATATCATAGAAATCGTAATTTGCTGATTCGAGAAAAAAGTGCATTTTGAAACCATGGGCTATAGTCAGGCAGAATTAAGCCAAAAAGCCTCGGATTTCATATCTCTGTATTTTTGTCAATAAAAGGTTCTCAGACCTGATTTTTCAAATTTGTGTTCAGTAAATGATGCTTGTGAAAAACAGTATCATAGAAATCGTAATTTACTCATTCGACAAAACAGTGCATTTCGAAACCATGAGCTATAGTCAGTCAGAATTAAACAAAAAAGTCTCGGATTTCATATCTCTGTATTTTTGTCAATAATTGGTTCTCAGACCTAAATTTTCAATTGTGAGGCCAATAAGTGATGCTCGTGACAATCAGCATCAAAGTAACCGTCATTTGCGAATTCGAGAAAAAAGTGCATTTTGATACCATGGGCTATAGTCAGGCAGAATTAAGCAAAGAAGCCTCGGATTTCATATCTCTGTATTTTTGTCAATAAAAGGTTCTCAGACCTGAATTTTCAAATTTGTGTTCAGTAAATGATGCTTGTGAAAAACAATATCATAGAAATCGTAATTTGCTCATTCGAGAAAAAAGTGCATTTTGCAACCATGGGCTATAGTCAGGCAGAATTAAACAAAAAAGTCTAGGATTTCATATCTCTGTATTTTTGTCAATAAAAGGTTCTCAGACCTTAATTTTCAAACTTGTGTTCAGGAAATGAATGTGAAAAACATTATCATAGAAATCGTAATTTGCTCATTCGAGAAAAAAGTGCATTTTGCAACCATGGGCTATAGTCAGGCAGAATTAAACAAAAAAGTCTCGGATTTCATATCTCTGTATTTTTGTCAATAAAAGGTTCTCAGACTTAAATTTTCAAATTTGTGTTCAGTAAATGAAGCTTGTGAAAAACAATATCATAGAAATCGTAATTTGCTCATCCGAGAAAAAAGTGAATTTTGAAACCATGGGCTATAGTCAGGCAGAATTAAGCAAAAAAGCCTCGGATTTCATATCTCTGTATTTTTGTCAATAACAGGTTCTCAGACTTAAATTTTCAAATTTGTGTTCAGTAAATGATGCTTGTGAAAAACAATATCATAGAAATCGTAATTTGTTCATTCGACAAAAAAGTGCATTTTGAAACCATGGGTTATAGTCAGGCAGAATTAAGCAAAGAAGCCTCGGATTTCATATCTCTGTATTTTTGTCAATAACAGGTTCTCAGACTTAAATTTTCAAATTTGTGTTCAGTAAATGATGCTTGTGAAAAACAATATCATAGAAATCGTAATTTGCTCATTCGACAAAAAAGTGCATTTTGAAACCATGGGCTATAGTCAGGCAGAATTAAGCAAAGAAGCCTCGGATTTCATATCTCTGTATTTTTGTCAATAAAAGGTTCTCAGACCTAAGTTTTCAAATTTGTGTTCAGTAAATGATGCTTGTGAAAAGCAATATCATATAAATCGTAATTTGCTGATTCGAGAAAAAAGTGCATTTTGAAACAATGGGCTATAGTCAGGCAGAATTAAACAAAAAAGTCTCGGATTTCATATCTCTGTATTTTTGTCAATAATTGGTTCTCAGACCTAAATTTTCAATTGTGAGGCCAATAAGTGATGCTCGTGACAATCAGCATCAAAGTAACCGTCATTTGCGAATTCGAGAAAAAAGTGCATTTTGATACCATGGGCTATAGTCAGGCAGAATTAAGCAAAGAAGCCTCGGATTTCATATCTCTGTATTTTTGTCAATAAAATGTTCTCAGACTTAAATTTTCAAATTTGTGTTCAGTAAATGAAGCTTGTGAAAAACAATATCATAGAAATCGTAATTTGCTCATCCGAGAAAAAAGTGAATTTTGAAACCATGGGCTATAGTCAGGCAGAATTAAGCAAAGAAGTCTCGGATTTCATATCTCTGTATTTTTGTCAATAAAAGGTTCTCAGACCTAAATTTTAAAATTTGTGTTCAGTAAATGATGCTTGTGAAAAGCAATATCATAGAAATCGTAATTTGCTGATTCGAGAAAAAAGTGCATTTTGAAACCATGGGCTATAGTCAGGCAGAATTAAGCCAAAAAGCCTCGGATTTCATATCTCTGTATTTTTGTCAATAAAAGGTTCTCAGACCTGAATTTTCAAATTTGTGTTCAGTAAATGATGCTTGTGAAAAACAGTATCATAGAAATCGTAATTTACTCATTCGACAAAACAGTGCATTTCGAAACCATGAGCTATAGTCAGTCAGAATTAAACAAAAAAGTCTCGGATTTCATATCTCTGTATTTTTGTCAATAATTGGTTCTCAGACCTAAATTTTCAATTGTGAGGCCAATAAGTGATGCTCGTGACAATCAGCATCAAAGTAACCGTCATTTGCGAATTCGAGAAAAAAGTGCATTTTGATACCATGGGCTATAGTCAGGCAGAATTAAGCAAAGAAGCCTCGGATTTCATATCTCTGTATTTTTGTCAATAAAAGGTTCTCAGACCTGAATTTTCAAATTTGTGTTCAGTAAATGATGCTTGTGAAAAACAATATCATAGAAATCGTAATTTGCTCATTCGAGAAAAAAGTGCATTTTGCAACCATGGGCTATAGTCAGGCAGAATTAAACAAAAAAGTCTAGGATTTCATATCTCTGTATTTTTGTCAATAAAAGGTTCTCAGACCTTAATTTTCAAACTTGTGTTCAGGAAATGAATGTGAAAAACATTATCATAGAAATCGTAATTTGCTCATTCGAGAAAAAAGTGCATTTTGCAACCATGGGCTATAGTCAGGCAGAATTAAACAAAAAAGTCTCGGATTTCATATCTCTGTATTTTTGTCAATAAAAGGTTCTCAGACTTAAATTTTCAAATTTGTGTTCAGTAAATGAAGCTTGTGAAAAACAATATCATAGAAATCGTAATTTGCTCATCCGAGAAAAAAGTGAATTTTGAAACCATGGGCTATAGTCAGGCAGAATTAAGCAAAAAAGCCTCGGATTTCATATCTCTGTATTTTTGTCAATAACAGGTTCTCAGACTTAAATTTTCAAATTTGTGTTCAGTAAATGATGCTTGTGAAAAACAATATCATAGAAATCGTAATTTGTTCATTCGACAAAAAAGTGCATTTTGAAACCATGGGTTATAGTCAGGCAGAATTAAGCAAAGAAGCCTCGGATTTCATATCTCTGTATTTTTGTCAATAACAGGTTCTCAGACTTAAATTTTCAAATTTGTGTTCAGTAAATGATGCTTGTGAAAAACAATATCATAGAAATCGTAATTTGCTCATTCGACAAAAAAGTGCATTTTGAAACCATGGGCTATAGTCAGGCAGAATTAAGCAAAGAAGCCTCGGATTTCATATCTCTGTATTTTTGTCAATAAAAGGTTCTCAGACCTATGTTTTCAAATTTGTGTTCAGTAAATGATGCTTGTGAAAAGCAATATCATATAAATCGTAATTTGCTGATTCGAGAAAAAAGTGCATTTTGAAACAATGGGCTATAGTCAGGCAGAATTAAACAAAAAAGTCTCGGATTTCATATCTCTGTATTTTTGTCAATAATTGGTTCTCAGACCTAAATTTTCAATTGTGTGGCCAATAAGTGATGCTCGTGACAATCAGCATCAAAGTAACCGTCATTTGCTGATTCGAGAAAAAAGTGCATTTTGAAACCATGGGCTATAGTCAGACAGAATTAAACAAAAAAGTCTCGCATTTCATATCTCTGTATTTTTGTCAATAAAAGGTTCTCAGACCTTAATTTTCAAACTTGTGTTCAGGAAATGAATGTGAAAAACAATATCATAGAAATCGTAATTTGCTCATTCGAGAAAAAAGTGCATTTTGCAACCATGGGCTATAGTCAGGCAGAATTAAACAAAAAATTCTCGGATTTCATATCTCTGTATTTTTGTCAATAATTGGTTCTCAGACCTACATTTTCAAATTTGTGCTCAGTAAGAGATGCTCATAGTTATCAGCATCTCAGTAAATGCCATTTCTGAATTCGAGAAAAAAAGTGCATTTTGAAACCATGGGCTATTGTCAGCCAGAATTAAGCAAAAAGAAGTTTTCCACAAATCTTTGAACCATTACAAGCCCTGGTAGAGTAAATTATTTGGAATAGATTTGAGGACAATAAATGAAGAAATATATTGGCAGAGTGGACTCCAAACGCCATGCCGGCACAAAAGAAATAGTCTAACCAAAAATTCAAGTTAATATGCAGCCATCTATGAAGTTCGTCTTTCAAGAATTAAGTAAAGGAATGTGATACAACCCAACTACATGATAGTACCACCACCATACTCTATAAAAAAGAAATTTAAATCGCAACTGAACAAAAAAAATCGACATTGATTTGTACAAATTTACTGAACAAAGTTAAAGCAAAAATAACCTCAAAAAAATCCATGTGCAGAACTTAAACAAGAAATACTAATTTGTCCAGATAATTATTATCGTCCATAATAATACTCAGCTAGAAGTAACTTAAAATGTGAATGGACATAACTCAATTGTATATGAAACAAATCCACCATTAAAAATAAAACAGTCTCCTATTCGTGTCAATGACTGCACTGTATCTGATAAGCAAGTCGTTTAGATGCATTTATCTGCTATTTTACGAACATAGCCTCCAGTTTGTAACCTTGTTCCTTTCAACCCATCAGTGTATCAACTAATTGCTTTGCTTAACCGAATTCTTGTAGCAGCTTAAGATTTGATCCTATAACTCCACTTGAAGTTTTATGGCGGGATCTCAAATATCTTTGTTTAAAAAGTATGTAATTATGTAATGGATGTATTACCATTAATTTTTAATGGATGTATTGTTGAGGGGCTCTCCAGATTAGCTCTAATGTACCGATATTTTACCATTATTTAAAAAGTGTTCTTCTTAGGAAATTTGCAATTACAGCCCATATCACTTCTTCAAGTTTTGAGCAAAATCATTGAAAAGTTTGTAAAAAACAGGTAAGAGTGCTATCTAGCGAAATTAAAATTTTTTACTACAACGAAATTTGGCTTCCAAAAGAGCAAATCAACTGAATATTCACTTTTACAGTTTTGTACCAATCTTATGGTCAACCTCGACGGCAATAAATGTACTGCTGTTTTTTTATTGAAGTATTTAATGTTCATCTTAAGTAACTTGAAAGGGCGGGAATTCATGGTTTCATGCTTGAAAGTTTTAAGTCGTTAAACCATACTTAAAAAATAGATTTCAATGAGTGAGGATTGATGGTGTTAGGAGCGATCTTAAAATACTCAAGCTTGGTCAGATTCTCGCTTTTTTACTTAGGTTTAAATATTCTCCAACTGCTTTTGCGCATGACGTAGGTTTTTTATATGGTTCTGACTGTCGTGTTGACCTGTTATCCGACATTAATTTGGACCGTGGTCTTATGAGAATTTGGTTTTCTAAGCAAAACTTGGTCTTAAGTTTCAAGAAATAAATATTAACTATCATGCCCCAGAATGCCAGAATGTTGCAGTAGCTGTGGTTCTTCATTCGACATTAATTTGGACCGTGGTCTTATGAGAATTTGGTTTTCTAAGCAAAACTTGGTTTTAAGTTTCAAGAAATAAATATTAACTATCATGCCCCAGAATGCCAGAATGTTGCAGTAGCTGTGGTTCTTCAACTTCTTCTTTTAATTACAATCTGAACTGTAGCGACAAATGCTCTTTGATTGAATTCAATTTCAATTCAATTCAATTTCAATACTTGGGACTTACCTCAGATCGTAGGCTGAGCTTACTGCATCATGTAGAATCCTTGAAAGAGCTATTTCTTTCATCGTTTTAAGATTTTGAAGATCTTCTTCAAGAACTTTGGTAACCACAACTTCCGAATGAGTCCTAACTTTAATTTTCGTGGAAATTGTTCATACTCTATATCTTTTTCTTGCTTCAGCACCTCTGCTTATCCTTATTTTAATAATATTTCATCCACGCGTTTATTTAATTTATCTTTCTCAAACTTTTTAAAAATTGGCTGCATAATTTGAACTTCACTGGCATAGAATCTTTTCTTTAAATTTCTGCTGAAACTTAGAAAATGCATTCTTCTTGGATTTGTGTTGCTGTTTTTAAACAAAAAAAAAATATTCAAATTTAAATTTATATAACAATATCATTTTGTTAAATTTTGTATGTCAAAAAATAATAGTGTGATATTTTATTTTTTTTTTGTTCCAATGGTCGCTATGAATTAACATATACATACATTTATCAAATAAATTTAACTCACAAAACTTATTTGATAGCGACTTATTTTCATTCACTCAATTTGCAATTTTTATTTGTCACTATTTGATATGCGTAGTTGAGGCATAACTGTGTTGTCAGAGTTCCGGCTTCACAACGTAGCCAATATCATCTTCTTCACAACCCAATATTTTGAGGACACTACTCCAGTGATAGAACTGTGAATTTGATCGCATCGGCAAATGGATAGAAGTCCAAGAACATACTCTTGGACTCAAACCTGTGATGGATAGATAGATGGATAGATAGACATCTTTATAAAGTATTCGATTCTATTTACAATCTACTAATATAAAAATTAAAATTACAATTTTAGTATTTAATTTACTCTTAGGCCATTCTCAAAAGTTCTTTTGAAAAAGTTAATATTATCATATGTTCATTGAACAGTTTAAATCCTTTGTACAGAACCATTTTTTGAGATTGATTGTTTTTTTTATTGTTTAAATCTAAAGTTGTTATTATTTCTAATAAATTAGTATATTTATTTCTAATAAAATATGCTTCAAATTTGATTTAAGATATTCACAGTGTTGTATTTCATTCTTAGACAAACATCATTACACTTAATGCTGCTTGACCAATAATCACTTGGAATAAGACAATATCCAACAAGTAGGAGTTTGATACTTGCATCTCAGGATTACTCTCATAGCCTTGTTCTGCATAATATGTACCTGATTTATGTTTTCATTGCTCCCCATGAACAAGGTTTAATCATTGTATAGTTAATATTAATAGCACATGTTGTTGATTTATTTTTTCTTATTCTTCTTAAAAACCAACTTTTTAAGATATTGTGGATATATTTGGATATTTAATTTCTTTCAATTGTTCAATGCATACGCCGTCAATTTTAAAATCTATAGGGCAATCACTATTTAATACCATACACTCGGCTTTTTTGACATTGGTTTCTAGTCTTTTGTTCTGAAACCATTGACAGAGTCGTATTAAATCGAATTCTATGAGATATTTTATGACATTGAAGCGCGTCGACGGCAAAAAGTGAAATTTCACAAAATTTGAACACACTGCATATTTCATTTATATATGTTAAGAATGACAAGAGTCCGAGTATACTACCTTGAGGAACGCCAAACGAGATAAATTCAGCACTAGATAGCGCATTATTAAAAGATGTTCTTGGGCTTCGGTCAGGTAGATATGATTTAAACCACTCAAACTCTTTGCCTCTTAACCCATATATAAAATGTTCCAAATGCTCTTTGGAAATCTATGCTTTAATGTCATTATAAGCCAGTTTAGAGATGTTTCACAAGAATACCCTGAGCGAAAGCCCGATTGGTTTTTGATTACTACAGCTGGGTGGCGAAGTTGGTAGAGCGCCTGCCTTTCAATTGATTCAATTGATAGATCCTAGGTTCGATAAGTAGCGTGGTCTAGAATTTCGAATCCTGGTCCAGTCACCATTTGTCATTGAGATCGAGTTAATCGCACTATCACTGGATTGGTCGACCGTCGATAATAGTCTGACTAATGGGTGGCATTGTTGTAGTGCTTGATATAGTGTTAGTTCCTAATTCGTGTTTTCAAAATAGTGGTTTGTGTAGATTGTGTATTGATGGCTCTGCTGTGAAGGCATAACAGACAGCGCAGTGTTTAGCTAAATCTTCAAAAATTTCAAAAGTTCATGTATCAAAGTATCAAATGTCGTATAAAATACTTAGAATAAGATGAAAGCTAATTGTCGAGTTCGAAATCCTCCGTCCCATTTCGGGCTCCACCCACGGAAGCGAGTTTAAACAAAATACACCTGAGTTTCGCAAGCCACTACATAATCTTTCATTCTTCTCCTTATTCTTCCTCTTGCTCTGGGCTACATGCATAATAAGAGTCTTTAATATCCCCTTGAAGAGCGAGCAATTAATATAAAAAAAACTATGTTTTTATATATATGCATATTTATGCACATTTTTTCACTATTTTTTCGAGAATTGGCATCATGTTATGGGCCTAAACATTTCAGCCATTTTAGCTCCCGATAAAGAGATATAGGTACAATAATGGATTCCTTCAGATTGCGCGAAAATCCCCCACATCTAAAGGATTCATTTACGATATGACCCTTCAATTGATCCGTTCCTGCTATGTAAAGGGTTTTTTTCGAGGTTTGGTTTTTAAACTGACAACACTTTTGCTACTATTTTTCTATTTAAATACGTTTTACTAGTATTGTGCGCAACTTCCATTTTACTGACGACATAATCGTGCAATTGAGAGAGTTATTCGGAACACGATGTATATATACTCTAGTGGATAATACGCATCCTCAAAGACGGCAAACAGTGCAAACAGAAGAAGTAAGTGTCGTTGCGGTGGGCAATGTTGAGGAGAATCCGAATGAGTCGATTCATCATCGTACACAGCAATTGGAGCTATGTACGCCCGTTCACTTTGTGGAAGGTTTTACAGAACGATCTTGGCTTAAAAGCTTATAAGGTCTAGCTAGTGCAAGAGTTAAAACCGTGTGAATATCAAACGCGTCGTAGGTTTGATAAATGGGTCGAAAACATGATTCAGCTTGATCCTCATTTTCAAAGCAAAATTTTGTTCTCCTAAAACGGCCATTTTGGGTTCAATGGATGTGCAAACAAGCAAAATTGCTGAATTTGGAGTGGAGAAAACTCGGAAGGTGATTGAATCACCGGCCCAAATTTCTTTAGAGACGATGCCGGCCAACATATTACCGTCAACATGACTCTAACTTCTTCGTTCCTCAGTTGAATAGCATTGATGTGACAGAGCTTTGGTTCCAACAAATGGCACCATTTCTTCTCTTGCTTGGTAAAATTGTCAAATATTGGACCTCACAATTGCACTTCATTCGAGCTAGGTGTGGCGCGCATATAGCGTGCCCGAAATCATTTTTAAACATAATGGCATAAAATTATATATTAATTTAACCTAATATGTCATAGGCATTAGGATAAGCATCATGTCTGTTACTTCATATTGAATTTGTATACTTCTTAAGAGAAACACCCTTTATTAATCATTGATCATAGAAATTTTTCCTCATGTCCGAAAGTTTCTTTCAGTGTAGCTCAGAAGCGGTCTCAGACTATATTTTCCATTTTAATTACGTTAAAGAATCTAATAGGTCACATCCCTTTCCGCACATCAATTAGAGTAAACAAATTAAATTTAAATCCCCCCTGACACTCCATGTCGGACCAGCTACCAACATTGTCAATCCCACACATCATGTTGCATGTAATTCGATATTTTTAGCGGTGTTCAGCATAATAAGCTACCCACTAAGTATTTCATTTCGTATCTGTGTGTCGCGCACACACAGCAACATATGATAGATCTCAAGAGATGATAAGGTATCTCAGATAGTTAAACCTTCCATAAGCAACTCATGTCATTCATGATTCTGTATGCTACAAAGTATGTTTAGTGTCAAACGCGACCCGTTGTACTCGGACTTTACAAATTGTGTTCCATCGACTGGCTCAAGTGATTTAATGTTGTGCAGTGTTTTAGGAGAGACCCCTAAATGAACCTATCAGTGTGCGCGTTTGAAATATCGTTGTTGTTTATTCTATAGATAGCCTTTTGCGACCCCGTACCGCGATTGAGAATAAATAAAATAGCATATTCGTTCATCAAAAAAGTATCTCAATATCAATGTGTAAATATACCCACTCCCTTGTTTCTCTCTTCGCATTTGATTCGGACCGGTCGCTCTCATAAATATTAGAATACCCAAATTATTTCTAGAAAAATTCCAGTGCAAGCGATGGCATCTAGAACTCAAGTGTATACTGCGTATGTGATTTTTGTGGTTGTGATATCGATTCTGGTATCCTTGTGCGAGAGTTATTCTGGTATCATTCCAGCGGATCCAAGTAAGTAGAAATGTCGGTCCATTCTTCTTTCCTAACTATGTGTGTGCTTCTTCTCAGTTAATCCTGGCAAATGCTTTTACCGCGATGAAGAGCTGAAGTTGGGTGTCAGCCCCGGACCGATGCCCTGTCAGAGGTTAACATGTAAGGAAGACGGATCAGTGCTAGTTGAGGGGTAAGTTTCAATCAACGGATAATCTTCGTTCGAATTTAATACCACTATATTTTTTTTTTGTCAATAGTTGTGGAAAGATTCGCCTGCAGAATTGTAATCGTGGTGAGAGGTTAAATACTGAGAAGCCGTATCCGGAATGTTGTAAGCAGAGGTTCAAGTGCAAGCGTCCAGACGGTTCGTCATATTACCAGGAAAACGATATACTTTAAAATGTTCGCCTATTTGCAAGCTGATGTGGTTTTTATTATTTTATTATTCTAGGTCGGATAAGTTAGTTAGTAATTGGATATTGAATTTTATGCAACGTTAATTTTCAAAAACAAACGTTGATGCTTTTAAAAATAAACAATTACATGGTGAGTGTTTCTAAGAGCTGATTGAACTTTTCGAAAAAGGCTGTACCAATAAATATGAATAACAAAGACAAATATGTGTAGAGAAATGTTTGTCCGTCGAAACTTTGAAAAACTGGTATCGATTTAAAAAGTATTTTTGTATGATGTGTTAAATTATCAAACCCGCAGTTAATTCAACCTAATGATTAGACCAGCTTTTAGTTCATACTTCATCAGGAGCGTAATATTATTTGAATTTTCAATAAATCCCTCCGCAGGCAAAAACATGCGCCTTCTCTACTCTGTGAAGTCCAGTGGATATCAGTGAAGCAATGTACCTTTTTCAGACAAGTGCTTAAGATGATGACGAAGACATCGACCATCGATTGATCATAAGAAAAAGGAACAAAGGCGAGTTGGAATCGCCAAAAAAAGGTTACGCGGAAAACTTTGTTCCTTTACTCGTGCTATTATATTTTGTTGCTTGCACAATTTTCTGATTCTAGGTCAGCGAGAAGTACCCTATAGATTTTGGTTTGAAACATTTTTTGGGTATATAATATTTGGTAATAATTTTTAATTGAAACCTCAACGCATGCCTGAGAAAAAGGGTCGTGACAGACAGACAGACGGACAACGAAATAAAAGGATGAGAAATGATTTTTGGCAGCATTTCGAATCGAACACAAAGTTTAGAGAGAGAGCAGTTTTTATCGAAGGCATTTTCGTACAGCACGAAGCAAATAAACGTATTCAATGGCAACCATAAAGGTGTATACCCACCTAAGCGTGGACGTTTCTGAAATGTTTCACATTTGTTCAAAATATTTTTCAAAAACTTTTTAGAAATGTTTGCCAAATGTTTTTTTTTATGTGGACGCTTCGAGAAATATTTCTGAAAATGTCGCATCAAATGTATCTAGTTTTGTATTGAAGAAGGATTGGAGAGAAGTTAAACTCATAACGTACTATACACGAAATAAAAAAAAATAAAATAAAAGAAACAGGAGCTGAAAATCGATAGTGTATGACGATGCAGGAATTTTGCGAAGATGAGGACTTTGATTTTAACGTTGATTTGGCTGCCTTTAGAATTAGAAAACAAAATATGAACTCGTTCTTCTATTTTTCGTCACCAGTGATCGTTCTTTAATGTATTTGTTTTAATTTTCGAAATAAACCATCCCACCAAAAACATTTTCATGTAAAAAAAAAATGTGAGCACTGTCAAAAAGTTATCAGATCTCATGTACAATAGAACTAACTAACTCTACAAGGCCTTACTTCACAAACTCTTCACCTTAATCAAAATATGTGGCTTGGGCATTTCGCTACATTCACAAAGCCGAAATTTAATTCACTGTTCATTCCTTATCTGTTATACAATAGTTCTTGTAGTAACGAACGGCCAAGTCACATTTTTTGAATAAGGTGTAAAGTTTCTTACACATCAGAGGCGCCTTTTTTATAGCCCACTCTCTATCTTTGAGCTTTTTTCTTTGTTGGTCTACAGTTTATAATAAGTGATACATCAAGGCTCTTAGGCGATTCTATTCCACTATATGTGCCTGTTGTGCTCAAATGGTACTAAAGTCAATATTTATAAAGTGAATCTTGCAAATTAGGAACTCTAGAGAGTGCTACATAAGCCTGCCCTCAAAAGAACGTGGATGACCCAATATGTATATCAATGAGAGCATTATTTAAACCTAGCCCTTGGCTTTAAAAAAAAAACATATGATATGACATGAAGTATATTATATGTCGATTAAGATTAAATTTTGTTTTCTACTACATTATTTATAATTTATAATAACAAGGATATGAAGTATGAAGATGTCTCAATATTTGTCGATTAAGATTAGATATTTTTTTATTACATTATTTTTTTTTTATTTATACTAATTTATAATAACAAGGTGTACCAAAATATGTCTTTTTTTAATATATATATCTGGAGGCATCAATTTTCAGATCAGATCACCCCTCTAGCGTCAAAATTGCAGGTTTCATACAAACTCCCATCCCCTAGTTTAAGGGGTTGTGGGGTAAAAGTTACAAGTCTTATAATTTTGTTATTGTTTGTGTACTAATACTAGCTTTCATACAAAATTTCAGCTTCCTAGAACATAAGGAAATACCCTAAGAGTTTTGATGATCATCAGTGAGCTAGTGATGAAATCAGGGTTTTTTAGATATCAATAAAATCTAAATTATAGGAGCTATGCAATTTAAACTTTATATGTTTAATAAGTCCGCTTATTATTTAAGCCCATTTTGTTTATCTGGCATAATCCAAACCCAAGTTATAAGGGTAAAAAAATTGTCCTTGCGCTTCGCTTGGTTCGTCTTTATTTAAAAATTATTTTATCTTCAAATTCAGATTAAACTTTGTCCGAAATGTTACGGAAAACTTTGTCGGTATTGTGATGTTGGATTTCATGCGTCAAGAAAACAAATATTTTTAAGCCATGAAAAAGCAGCCTTGGTTGCTTAAAAATGTGCTTATTTACATATGGTAGTTTCATGGTAGACTGTATTGCTAAACCAATAAACTTAGACGAAAACCTTTTTTCTCACCAAGCGCATGAATAATGTCCTACGCACAGCGAAACTTAAAGTATGTGTGGCTGAATTTTTGAGCCATCGAATTGGCCTGGCTACTTACAGAAGCTATTACAATAATATAAAAATATGAGTGTATGACTATAAGAATGATTCCGATATCTTTCTGCTAGCTTTCATGCGTCTGGCGGTAGTTTCCGCCATCAGGAGGAGTCTGGTAATAAAGGATATCATTTTGACAATGTTCTCTTAAACTTATAAAAATCCAGAAAAAAAGGTAAGAAATTTTTAATGTATCTGAAGTCTCTGCTTTCTGTTAACGGGCCACCTACCAAAGTTTACAATCTACATAAAACTACACTTCATATAACTCTACTTATTCTTACACATTTTGGAAATCAGAATATACTTAGTATCGGATGGCGGATCTGCGATCTTCATCGAGACTTCATATAGCGAAGGTTAAAACAGGAGCAAAGTGCGAGTAGAACTAGCGCACGAAGGGTTCCGTTTAGTAATGATTTTTAAACAACATGTTTTTTGTGTGGGGCCTCCTCTATGTTTAAGTCTATTTTATTTTTATTATTTGTTTTTAAAAAGCCCTAAGTTGTTCACGTTCTCTAAAAATTGCAAGTGTCTACTTACTACGGTTCAGAAGATATAGCCCTGTGACGGGGCGGAGTCTCAGATACATGGATTTGTTGGCTCCCTCTGAGTACGGAACCCTAAAAAAAGTACAGAAGAGCCCGGGATATGTGTTTGTTTGCCGATCAGGTATTTCTGGTCCAATATACACTAAGTTCAAAAAATTTGGCAAAAATTCTCCTCTTGGAACAAGAACCTTCGAATTATTTCAGACATATAATGGATTCCGGTGAGTAGATCTGCTGTCATGTATTGCGAGGAACAAGTTTGTTCAACTAAATCCACGTCTCGTACCCAACATGTCGTCTTTGAAGCTTTCACGGCGATTGAAGAAGAGGCAAAAATTTGAACTGTTAATGAGAATAAATGAAACTACATGCTATGTGTAGCATCAACCGAGCATCAGCTCTTCGAATCCAGGCCACCTGGTGCCACAAAATATGGATGAACGACCCTCCGGAAGGAAATTGCCCGGGATTAGGGATGGAAAGTAGCTCAGTCTCACACCGTGCAGGGATCGATAGGCTTATAATTATGAAGGTATTTTAAAGGACAGAAGGTATGGTCATTGCTACATAATAAAGCGAAAAGACGATTTTATAAAAGGAGCCACGTTGAAAATACTATTTTGAACAGGTACAAAACATGCCGTCAAGACTTTGTTCCCATTTTTGTAATTATGTTTCAGGTTCTATGAGTTCATATCTTTATCAGCTTACATCTATACACAAGAATTAGGAAGGAATTACTCCGTGAGCAACACTGTCACTTTAAATGCTTATTATCAACAATACCCACTGATAAACTTCACATGCTGAATAATGGCAAGTGTTATTCTTATTCAGATTTAAATATTACGAAACACCCCGACCACTTCTAAGGTAGCCGATTTTATAATTAAATTACAAGTAAGCGAGTGGCACATTATAAAAGTTTTAGTTCTTGCCTCCAACTTCATTGGCGACGTCTTCCGCGGGTTTGAGGTCACGTTATCATTGCTGTACTTTGTCCTTTTAAACATTCTGACACTATCTTGAATAATTTATTCTATAGTGGTAACAGAAAAGGACGAAGATGAGCAACACTGAATTTGAAGCTGGCCGCGATGAGTAAACTTTTTGACAATCATCAGAGTTTATAACCACTGCCTCACCGTCTTTTCCAAGGACCCATATAAACTTTGTAACCTCCAGCTAAAGAACAAGATGCTTGAATGATGGCAATGAATGAAACCAAGATAAAGTGATATAAAAGGATTAATCGAGGGTGGCACAGAGAGGATTTAATAACGATATTTTGTTTCTTTGAGTTTTGATTACTTACGTAATTCATTTCCGCAGCAATGAGTTTGAGGCCAGCACAGTTAATTTTATTGTATCCTTTATTATTTTCCCGATTATATAAGAATAAACTTCGATGGAGAGATTCTAATAGAAATAATATCCACTTGAAGTTTAAAAAAAGTGAGAATGCACTTAAGGTAGGTAGTGCAAAATGACTTAAAAGCACATTTATAATAACTTACACTGGTAATTGATTTCTTTAAATATAGTGTTAGGTACATAAGCTAAGTATATAGTATATATGTAAGTATTAAGGCATTGTACGGGGAATGGCATTTGTACTGTTACTAAAAGATAGTACTCATTGACAATCGAAATTTTTGTCCTGCGGGCAAGGAAAATACTAGGTTTATTCTTGCCAAATACCCTTGTCAGCAGTTTTAGTGGAAAAAAAATGATATCCGCTTTTGTCATTTTATTCGTTACACAGTTCATGTATTTTTATTGGAACGATTTGCTTTAACGGAGAAAACTCTGCAAAAACAATAGTAACAATACCGATATTGTTTCCAAAAATATTTCAAACTTTATCTAAAGTTGAAGAAATGAAAGTGATAGTGAAATGCTTTGTTTTGAAATTTAAAGCAAATATCAGTGGCCACAAGCCTTAAGCAATTAACTCAAGTCACGAAGAAATTGAGTTTTTGTGGTCTACACCCAATTAATTTTTTACAACTTTCTTTTTCCGAACGGAAGTTATTAGTAAAAAACCTAACAACCTAGGGACTTAGGTTTTTAGATTATTATTTGCCAAAACAACCTAACCAAAAACAAAATTAATATTTCATAACGTCTTTTAACTTAAGCTAAGTTCTTTAAATATCTGTAGTTTGTTTTGCCACACAAACATATTTTTAAACAAATGAATCAGAAATAAAACCATAAGTGAAGTTAAGAAATCGAAAGTATGCCCATAATCCAAAACTGTAATTTTTTAATTTTTCTTAAGTTAACCTAAGCTGTTATTCCTCAAAATTTAACAATTATTTAATTTTCTTATTTCGAGTCAGGCTGCTATGGCAAATTATATCTAGTTCAGTTTGTTGGTAAACTTTACTTGATTTAGATTGTAAAGGCAAACCAGACTATGGTTCTTTGAAAATTATTAATCGAGTTGCGCCGTTCTTCTGTATTTGATTTTTAAAAATCATAAATCTAAATCGACTGAGGCATTTTTGCCTCAAAGAATTTGCCCAGAAAATTGGAGTCATAAGTTAATCTAGATTGTCGTGACCAGTCGCATGTGCAGTGAAGTGTTAGTGTTAGAGTATTTCAAAAGTGAAAAGATTGATTGCAAAAGTTCATATACAATTTCTAACAGAGCAGTGAAAATGGTGCATTTAGCGAGGATGTTTGCAGAACGGCGAGTTTACAATATTAATATAATTTTATGCTGTGCGTATTTCATTTGAATAGCAAAAAAACATCATTGTATACTGTAAGGCTACCTACCTAGAAAAATTCTTCAATATCCATTTAATTCAGTTTCGGAGGAGAGAAAACATTCGGGATTTTGAGAATGATAAAAATGTTGTAAGGTAAGAAAACTGTTATTTTTTTCACTTAACTGAATTTAAACTAACTGAAAACGTTTAGATTAATTCCGAATTTGATGGTTTTTTACTTAATGAACCCGAATCGATGAACTCAGATGATTCAACAAAAGACCCGAATTTTAACTTATCTAGAAAGTCTAGTTATTCAAACCCTGTGAACGATGATGGAGTGAGTGCTCTGGGAGTTCAATTATAAAAGTCATAAGCAACATCAAAATGCAAGAATAAAAAAAACTTCGTTTTACATTTCGAAATAGTGGGCAGTCATATCAATCAGTAAACGGAAAAACTGTTGAGGCTAGAGCTTGCAAAGCGGTTTGATAATAATTGTAGAAATAAATGCAGCGAGAGAATAGGTATTGAAAAACTTGAATTGCTCTTTAACCACTACAGATCCCTAGGAAACTTCGACCAACGCATTTTATTGGGTCTATGATATAATAATCATATTTCAAGCTTTCCAGCGTAAGAAAGCCATTACAATCGAAGGTACAAACGCAAAAAATATTTACCAGAGAGCCTTAATCTAACATCTATGCACCAATTCTATACATCAGAATCCTCAAATCCGGTAAGCATATCAAAATACTCAAACATTTTTAAAACCATGGGCCTTTAATTTAAGGTACCGAAAGTAGACATGTTCTACTTGCGATACCAACGTTTCGAAGATCAAAGTAACCGGACCCGAGGACGGGAAGCTCATAATGATTGAACAAAAAAAAGATAATTGCACAAGGCTGAAATAGCTTAGTAAGCAAAGCGCGACAAGAAAATGGAAGTAAGAAAATCTAAATACATAAAAACTTTCGCATTTGACCTTCAACAATGATTGCCAACACTATTTTTAAGGAATTCGATAAGTTTCTACAAAAGACAAATATGGACATTTAATTTGACGGTCCACAATGTATCGATCCAAAATTACTCGAACCAGGACATATGCACTGAGCTTCTAAAAAAAACAAATGTCCGAATTGAAACGCCGAGGGATTGGGATCAATTCGTCAACGCCGTTGGAACCAAGATTAAAGTTGAGATGAAGAACGATGATAAAATACTTCAATAATAAAATATTAATAAAATATTCTTCTGACAAGATCTCCTTTGTTTGTTTAAAGTTATGATTCTTTCCAATTCAACAATACAAGAACATATACTTCACGGCCAAAGCAAGAAAAAAACGGAAAATTAATTTCAAATAGGGGAGTAATATTGGGATTGCGATTGCGATTGATATTTATGATATCAAATTTTCTATTTTCAACTCGAAATAGAAATTTTGATAACACATTTTCACACAAGAAATAACCGCCTTAATCAACAAAAGGATTTTTTATCGTTCTCCTTATATATGTTTGCCATAACAGCCTTGCTTAACCTAAGTAATTGATTTTTTTTTCTTCCTACATATTCAATTAAAGCCTAACTCACGCTTAGCTTTTTTATTTTTTTAACTTAAGTAATTGTTCTTAATTTATAAAATACGAGTACGCTTTCTTCATTTCTGATTTGCAAAAATTTGGAAATCACCATTACATTTTTCTTAAAGTGGATCTAAAATTTCCAACTGCTCTACTGAAAAGTAGGAACAATAGACTTAATCGTTTATGGCCTGTGGACAAAATTCGAAGAGTCAAATCCTGGGCAATATGCAATACCTGGAGGAACTTAATTAAAAATATTTAGTTAAGACTCCGAAACTAGTTGCTTCTCAAAATGATTTGGTGAGTTCTACTAGAGAATCGGAGTCCTTTGAGAGATTGGAAAGGACATCGTATATTCTTGCCACATGGATGCATGACTCCAGATGTAGCAAGTTCTGTTATGGAGAAAATTATATAAAGGGTTAAATAAATAAATAATAAATAACTAATAAGGAATACCGACACAATCGGGAATTTTTCAAGCAAAACCCCAGCAGATAAAATAAAAACTATAAAATTTCAAATTTCTCAATAATTCTGATCCAATGCTTTCAAATGAATCCGGGTTTTCTCAAATGGATAGACGCAAACTTGCTTTGGTTAAAATGCCAACTGCTACTTATTAAGGTTCTGTACCTAAAGGACCAAAAGGAACCCTAGTACTGAGCCACCTCCACACTTCCAATTTTCACAAAATGTGTACTGCTATAACAACAAATAATGAAAATGAAACCAGTTAAAAATAAATGTATATGGAGCAACTTAACCAGCACAATGGTAAAGCTCGAATTCCAATAAGACATACATACGTGACAAAAAACATTTTGCAACAAAGAGTTGAAAAATGCGCACAAGGATTTTCAAAGTAAATTTATTCTTATTTTATATATTTTTCAATCGCTTCATTAGAGCAATTTTTTGAATACGTTGACAGCTTAACAACTTGACAACTTAAACACGCTCCAGAGTCACATGATACACTTTTCTTCAATTATTATAATCACGGAAGTGACGCGCGTTACGATAGGAAATTGGAGATCGCACTACGACACTATAATTTGACACCAGAATCACAGATTTACACATTTCTACAGCAAGTTTGTGTCTAATAATATTTTACTCATATATTCGTTTTTTTTTAACTTTTCCATTTTTTTATCTGGTAGTTCTGATTGTGATTAAAGTTCCTACGATGTACAATTATATGCAATTAATAAACCTTCATTCAATTTATTATACATGTAAAATAAATATTTTTTTTACAAAAATATCCAAAAACTAAAGACAACGTTAAAAGTTCAAAAAGTTGGATTATTTCTTAAAATTAATTGTTGTTGTTATTTAATTGTTATCATTCTTTGTAATCATTCTTTGTAAGAAGAAAGAAAGATACATTTTCCAGTTAAATTAGGCAACAAGTAAAGCTAGTAGTAAGATTTGGAATAAAGTTCCGCTAGAATGTGAAAATTTTGCACTGTGAGTCTGTACTAATCGTCCTCTAACATTAACGCTCGGTAAAAAATTCATTTTTTGTTTTCTCTTTCTATAACCAACCAAATAATCGTTAAAATCGATATCCTCAATTGACATTCTCGCAACATGACTATATCCTCACAAACTATCCACTTTGAGTTCCTCTTGTAACACAAAGCCTCGTGAAATATTTTTACTTTTGAAAGTTTTACTTTCCCATTGTCCATGTTTTTTTAATTATTTTTTTGTTTCATAGCAATAAAACAGGAAGCTTTGAGTGTTAATTCTTTTCAATCCATCTACAAGTATAAAACTGGATACATATATTTCTCGAAAATTAAATAAAAAAAATTAAGAAAGATTTATGAACCACTTCAGAAACGATTTTTAAACAGTGTTTCCTGATATTTTTATTGTATGTAGAATTTTGCACCTGACATAATTTAATGTCTGTATGAAATTTTAGTACAAGACGTAAGAAGCTTCGAATGAATTTCATAATAGGACCTGTAGCTTGGAGTACTGAGTATTGTAACAACTTTTATTTCTATTATCTTAAAAAAGAGAAGCATATTTCGTCAATACATCACATCACAATTGTAAATCAAGTGTCATTGATTGGTGAATTATTACGTACTATGGCATAATCGAATTTCTTAAACACAACGCCTCCACAACTCCACGTTTGCAAGATGCTACGAGAATTTGTCTACATGAAAATAAAAATTCGAAGACATATTAATCGAAGCAATCCGTGAAGCCTGGAATTATATTTCGGTTGACTATTCAAAACAACTCAATGATTCAAAAACGGTCTTTTAGAGCGTATATCGAAAACTGTGGGCATACACGTAATAAATGGACACGCAAATAAAATTTTGAAAACCTTACTCACAGTAAGTAAAACTTTCCGGTTCTGCGATATCGTCACTTGATTTTGGCATTCTGCATGTGCTTAGGCTATTGCGTTAGCCAGTGTTAAACTCCAGGCTCGTCAAGACGGCTATCTAATCAGTATTCGATCCCTGTTACTCGTTTGCATCCCAGATGCGCAGTTAAACAGCGGTGAATGTAGCTTGTACGTCTCGCATCTGGACTCTCTCGCCAGCACAGATTCTCATAGAAGGTAACTAATAGTTCGCATCGTCAGCATCCTATTCGTAGATCAAATCCAGTTCCAATTACATTGATCTTTTGTATTGTTTTGTAACAAGCTGTTTCGTCAAACCCAGAGTTTCGACATTGTATTTATTTTTCTATACTCCATCCAAGACTTTCCAAAGGAATTTTAGCTAAGATGTCACTGTCGAAGGACATGTTTGGGTTCACTTATTCATGGAAGATTGCAAATCCAATCACTGTTCAAAATATAATTAGTTTAAAGAATTCCACTCTCCTTAATCTTACACACAAACCTACTATTTATAAAACCCAACGAATGACTTACTTGTCAAAATTAAAGTAGTGGTCAAGATAAAACTCCCTTATTATTCGAACGAGTGATCCTTTTAGTTTATTACTTTTAAGCAGTAACAGTACGCAATTTATTTATTTAGTTATGAAGAAGTTAAAGTGAACAATTCAAAACAACTGATGTTTGTCGATTTAGTGAAATTACCCTACACTCTGTTATTCAAAATTTTAACAGCAGTGATTAAACACCATTAAAAAATGCAGGATATGCTCATGGAGAGAATTTCCAACAAGGTTAACTAAAAAATAAGTTCTCTGCAATGAACAGGATGATGAGTTTAAAACTCATTAAAAAGAACCCTAGTGGTAGCTAACTTCAATTCACACTATCCCGTTCAGAAAATGGAGCTCATTAGCAATTAGAGCTGACACAACTCAAACTTGCTTACGACACGTCTTTTTGCAAGTTTCATTTCGTATGATATACCTTCCACACATGGTCCCACATCTTCGCTAAAATCAACAGCAGTTGTTTGGATCATCACGCTGGTATAGACCTCTTAAGGGCGGCATCTTCACTACCACCCTCTCAACTGAAAAAGTGGTGACACGTTTCGTTCCAATATTTACGCTCACATCTGGTATGTTGTTTGAAGTTTAAACGGATTATCCTGCGGGTATTATAATCAAAGGTGCACAACATCAAAAGGATAATTCTTGTGATGGATCGAAAGGTGTAGATGATTATCCACTTACATACTAGGGGAGGGATAATTATTCCATCATAGGTTTGATGTTTCTTGGCATCCAACAAGAGGTGTCCTTTTGAGTTTCGCGTCATTGGTGGCATAATCGTTCGTAGTGCTTTTAGTCCTCGATTATTCATAGTAAATTTAATTAAGAGTGAATTTTATAGACCAATTTGATCGTCTGTGTTTGTCATGCCAGTTTAGCTGAAAATTTCGAGGCCATAACACCGTACCTTCGAAGACTTTTGATGACTTTCGATGAGAATATGATTTTTCACGCAGAACTAATTTGATCCTTAAGGGATAACGATTAAACTTATAAAGAATTTGTATTGACTGAATATAAAGAATAATTAAAGAACGGAAAGAAAATGTAGCAGTTTTAATCTCAGGTGGGTTTTTTCGAATTGTCCCCCATTTCAACATGTCCGCTTGATTTTGGAAAATTGCGTCGTTATTTTGTTTCCATTGTTGCACGTTCACAGTGCAGTAAATGTCATTATACTCTCAGACTACCTTTGAAACTGTTTGGAACAATATTGTGAGCATGACTATGCCATGGCTTAGGAGGACTACTATTACTGGTCGATCTTTCCATGTGATTGCTTCTTAACGAAAATGGTGGTTTCACAAGGATTCAGATATTATTCAAAAATAGGCCGTGCTACTGTCAACCAGATATGTGTGCCATCCTGCCGGGAGATTGTCCTAACAGCATTAAACTAATAAAAATGATGGACATTTAAAATATATTTAAATTATTCTAGAGTCAATTAATTGAAAGCTTGACAATTTCGCATTGTTCGACCCACTCTCGATTTGAAAACCCATTTCTCTGCAGCTTAAACTATTTGCTTCGAAGAGATGAAGCTACACATGCTCATTCTTACGTTCATTTTGGACTATATTTTATGAAATTTTTATCTTCAACAAAACTGTCCAGCTGCTGGGATATGCAGACGACATAGACAGCATCGAGTCCTAGAGTATTTTACGACAATTGGAGAACGGACGAAACGAACCGCTGTAAGTGGTTTGGTGAAACAAGTGGGTTCAAAACTCCTAACTCGGCAGTTGTATGTTCTACAAAATTTTGATCCTGCCAGTTTTGTTATATGGAGCCGAGTGCTAGACGATAAACAGGAAGGCAGAGCAGATTTTGAGCACTTTGCAGAAAAAAATATTTGTGTAAGCTTACGTTGTTTATCAATGCATATATTTTTTTAATGAAACTATTCGCTCTGTTTGTTAATATTTATTTACTGACTGATTTATTTATTTACTTATTTCTTTATTATTTAATAAAATATGTCTGCGGTAACCACCATTGCAATTATTAATTTATTAACAGATCAATTTTTTGTATATAAGATTTAAGTATTAATTTACTTTATGCTTTTTTTCGCCAGTCTAATAAGAGTTTAGTTTTTCAGTTGAATTGTTTTTTATTTATATCAGATGTCTGTATTGTCAATTGTGCGGTAGTAGGCCAAGTTAACACAATCCGAATCGCATTGCGATTACACAAATTGCGGATCATGCGCATGCAACATGATCTGCGTAAGCCCCTTGAAATTCCCACTGATCGTCAACGGTTCCTCCTTTGAAATTATTTTGAGCTGACTCGGCACACACGAGCAAGCTTCGGTCGATTTGGATTTCGCTGACGCTATGGTAATACCGTCACCATGTAGTCAACGTATGGAAACCTTGCGTAGGATAAGTTAGTTCTAAGTACATAGCGTACCGGTTAAGAATAATAATTTGAAACTTGGTTAAAGTTCTTTTTGTTTATATATCAAAAATAGCCTTGTCCTCGGACTGTGGCTTTGCCCGATAAATTAATTTTTTTGAATACCACCGAGCAGAGATAGACAAGTGGCCACAATATTGTGATATAGTATATGCTCACGAAATAAAATAGTAATAATAAAGTATCGAGAACAATATTTAGAAAGCTCGAGCTAGACGATGACGTTGGATGAATAAAGGTTTATCTAAAAATAAGAAAACTGGCGAGCTGGCAGAGAACAGAGCTAAGCGGGCCAAAATCCAAGTTAAAGTTCCAATCAGCAATCTAAACAAGGATATGAAACATGATTATTATTTAGACAGGCCGAATAATGCGCAGCATCCAGACTATTGTGAGCAAAAATATACGGAAAAAGATCAAATGATCGCAAAAAGTTTGAAGCCATACACTGCGACTCATACGCTCTTCTTTGTTTTACTATAAAATAGTTTTCGAGGTATTTTTAGCGTGCAGTCAATTATTATGATTCACTTAATCGGAGTGGATGACAGTAGAGAGAAGGACAACAGAAACACATTAAAATTCACGTGCTATGCTAGACATCAACAAATGCAAACTCAAGTCCTTTTTTGCAACTTGTTTCGTTTCAGATTTCTGTTCAAGTAAACCCTTTCTTTTATGTCACTTAAAAATCTGTCGATAAAATGAGTTTGAAGTTTCTCCTTTTGGCAATAGCCCTTTGCTGTTGCAACAAACATTTCAGTACTTGCAACATTGTTTCATCCAATGGCATTCAAAATGTGACTGAAATTCGTCATCAAACAACGAAATCGATTTCATTTCGGTCTGCAGCGCAAGCCAGCATCAGCCACAGTCTCAAGGATATAGCGGTAATCGTTTTAATTTTCGAATATGCATCCTTTTTTTTTTAATTTACAAACAGTGACAGTTGCCAAGATGGTTCATGGCAGAGATGGTTGGGATAATTTTTTGCAATATGTATTCGTGATCTCGATTGCAGCTCCTTATAGTGAAAAGGTCTCTAAGGCTGCAGCTAACTCCGTCTAAAATTTGTTCAGGGATATTGGTTTCGAGGAAAGTAGTCATTACGGCGGCTCATTGTTTCTACGACACACAGTTGAGTTTCAATTATGCTCCTAAATGCAGTGCATCATAATAAGACATCTATACATAAATGTATAAATTTTTATGATAAAATGTTTACTTTCTACCAAATGTTTAGTGGTTTCTACAGAAGATTCCCCCAATTGTTTCAAGTCGTATACGGGCTACCAAATTTTAATCAAAACATTGCTATGGAAGGTGTTTCGATCGAATCGATTGTTGCCCACCCCAGCTATAATGAAAATGAGAGAAGTGGCAATATTGGAGTAATTCGGTTGCGAGAGAGCGTAAAGGAGGGAGGTCCTTCGATTGCAAAACTTTCAATACCACTGGCACAAGTAATTTGGGATAAAGAAACACTATTGGAAATGTTGGTGATTGTTCTGGAAGTGAGTATTGAAACGATTTTTTCAGTTTTTTTTTTGTTATTGATGGAAATTGCTTTGGTTGTTTTTTAATACTACTCTATTTGAGGCGTTGTTTAAAATATTATAGCAAAAGCACGGGCTTATCTGCTTAAATGTACTTATTTTTAATAAAGTTTCCCGGCCTGAGTAGCCAAGTAGTAGACCTTTTGTATCATGTGCAGTTAGATTGGGCTAACAGATATTCTATCCCTATTATTAAGATCAGAATGTCGGATGTGCAATGTAGAACAAATTTCTTTGAGGAACATACATGAAAAATATTTATAACTGGTCAGTGTCAAATGGATTATTACTAAACCCGGCTAAAACGCAAGTTATTCCTATTTCTATGAAAAATTTTAATTTAAATCTACTGCCTGATCTACATGTCAATAATAATAAAATCTCTGCTGTGGAAACCGTCACAAGCCTTGGCTTTGTGATCAACCGTAGTCTATCTGGCTACAGTCATATCAACATGGTCATTGGTCATATATACGGGTGTCTTCGCAAATTGTGGCTAAGCGCTAACTATACCCCACTGGAAACACGACGAAAACTGGTGATAGCCCTAGTCTTGCCTCTTATAACTTATGCTGAGGTTGTTTACTGTATTCTTGACTCATTATCTCAACGCAAATTGCAAAAAGCGTTCAATGATGCAGTCAGATACATATACGGCATCCGAAGATATGATCATATCTCAATGTACGCCAGAGGCTTACTTGGTTGCACTCTATTTGACTACATTAATGCCAGGAACTGTATATTTTTACACAGAATTATTTATAGTAAATGTCCGTCTTATCTATATAGCAGACTTAGTTTCACTCACTCCTCAAGAACTCAAAATATTATACCTGTCCGATATAATTACCTTAATTCCTCACGTTTGTTTTTCATCCATTCTGTAAGACTTTGGAACTCTTTACCCTTAAATATAAAAAATATTTCAAATTCATCCGATTTCAAAAGAGCAATCTTCCAACACTTCTCAAGCTAACAAATCACCTCCTTATCCCTAGTATTTCCACTGCTTTTTCTTCTCACTATTTTACTTAACTCTCTTTTATCCTACCTCTCTAATCCTGCCTTTCCTATTAAGTTAAGATTTGTTCATTAATAATTGTAAGTTAGTTTTAGTTTTAAAAATTTTGTTATTTTCTGAAGCCAATATGCTAAGTACTATAAAAGATAATAATCTTAATGTACAAACCTGTTAATTAAAGAAATGAAAATGAAATTAAACATACGCCTCCTTAACCAAATTAGAGCTGGATATCCACACAGAATGTTTACAGCCGTTTCGTCGTCCTTCTAAGTCCTATCTTTTTTAGATGTGATCCAAGCTGCAATGGCCTGAGCTTTCTCATGATCACGATCTTTCTTATGTTCTTCTTGTTGGATTGAAGATTTTTTTGTTAGAGAAGGGTTTGATCAATAACTGTCGAAAATCCAGGTAAATATCTCCAGTGGGCGATACGAAGCTACGTCTTCCATTTTTTGGTCAGACCTGTAGCCGTTTTTGACCGCAGTTTTCGAACCAGCTCTGGCTAGTCCTAACCTAACTTTGTGACCTTGTGCTAGCGATTATTATCAGCTCTTTACAGACTTGGAGTCCATTAGATAGGATGACAATGCCCTTAGCGATGCTTGGCTGTTTTAATATATGTATGAGAACTCTGGCCCCTTTTTGGCCTTTAGGAAGTTTTGCTACGTTGCAGGTTTCGGCCTAGAAAACACTTGGATGTTTTCTCATAGAAATAGAAATTTTTGTGTTGAGTCCATTGGCACCGGCACCGGCACCTACACCATTTGCCTTTTTTAAGCCATCGGTATACCAGTTTGAGATCACGTTTAGGAGAATTACCTAAAGAAGTATGTTACATTCATACTATCTGAGATCGAAAGAACATATCTTTATCCGTGATCAAATCCATAGAGGTTCCCTCATTGACAAATGGTGACAGAGTCAGTTGTCATTGTTGAATGCCTAACGTTAGTGATTGTTGTAATACGTTTGCCTCAAATAACAGTCGTCAGATCATCAGCAACCTTGGTGTGATAAAAAAAATGTAGCTTCTTCTGTCTGTTGATTTAATTTTAGATGTATGCAACGTTAGTATGTCACGTTAGCCGTAGACTTTGGAAGCCAGATTTTGACGAACAATTTTGGTTCCGAAATTTTTTGAAAGGTTGCGCCACTAGAAAATGATCATGACGCATTGCGAGAGGATTACCTGCCACTAGTTTATGTTTGAAGTTTCATAATGTTTCGTACATTCATTTGCAGTTCCTCGAGTGAGGCTACTTTCGCCGTAGTAAAAGTAATGAACAAAGAGGAGTATCGCATCTTATTCAAACCTTATTTTTTGATCGGAAAAAAGTCTGAAGAACCATTGCAATGGTTGCAGAACTATTATCCTTCATCTGCTCCTTCAAGAACAACAGTGCTTAATTTAAAGCCACGAAAACGCACCTCGCTCCGGGAAGCCAATTCGTCAAGCAAGTGCATCGAATAGTTTTGAGTGATCGGAAAAATAAGTTGCGCAAGTAGGGTATCTCAAAAGAATGGGCGCGATACATTTTGCACAATATCTTGCAAATGAAAAAGCTATCAGCGCGTTTGGGTTTCGCATTTGCTTACCATCGACTAAAAAAAGCAGGGGAATGATGAATGATGATGATGAAACGTGGGTCCACTACTGTGTCCAGCCTGAGACCAATTCGGCCACGTAAGCTGACGAAAGCGACCAAACAACCAAAGCACACATGCTCTAATCTTCATCGATTATCGGCAGAAGATAAGTACATTCCTAAGACAGTATTATGCAGCCATATTGGACGAATTGGTCGACGAAAAAGACCCAGCGACTATCATATGTACAGAACTCAAACTGTGAGTAAGAGGCAGTCACCGGGGTGAATTTCGAAGGCTGAATGTCGGTGAACAAACTGCCTTATATTCAAAATGATATCTTATAACTTTCCTCCATTTTTATGTAAAATTGTCCAAAATCGCGATTATCAGCTGAAAATAAATTGATAATCTTTAAGGTAAAATTTCAATCAATTCTTTTGTATGGTTGTCCAGTTTGGTGTAACTGTGCTAAATGTTATATGAAGAAGTGACAAGTAACGCAAAACAAGTTACTAAAAATGATGCTAAATCTTCCTTGGTATTATTCCACGATAGAGTATAATAAAGTTGTTGCATAAGAACTAAAGTTGTTAAATTGATCTCTAATAGAGTACAGCAACTCAACGAAAAGTTTCTTATAAGATGCGATTTTTCCGAAAACCCCCTTATTAACCAACTTAATGCATTAAGCTATTGACGCATATAGTATATAACTTAATATGTTTTTTTTCTTGTTTTTGTTAAAATTTATCTATTTACATACACATATCCTTATTTGTTAATTAATTTATTTATTTATATATCCCTTTATTTATTGATTTAATTTTTTTTACCCACTTATTTATTTATTTTTCTATTTATTTATTTATTTATTTATTTATTTTTGTTTATTTATTTATTTATTTATTTATATAATTATTTATTTATATTATTATTATTCTTTTTTTTTTTGATTTCTTATCTGTGATACGTAGTACCCGTGATACCCGTGTTCACCAATTGTGCTCAACAGAAAATATTGGGGTTGCTGCAGAAAGTGTGAGCCTTACCCCCTAAGGGAACATCAGTGCACAAAGAATTTTGCATAAAGATTTCAAACTTTGCGACATCCACTTCGTTATCACCTTTGGGCTGTAGAGCAGCTCGAAATTGACGAACATTTTGCTTAAAAAAAAAAAACATTCCTTAGATCAGATGCATTTCGATTTCGACGACTACACTCACAAACAAAATTGTAATAAATATTTGGGGCTCAGCAAATCAACATGTTGTCAGAACAGTAGAGAATCCAATTAGTTCTGAACGCGGAGGCTTTTGGCGCGGCTAAATTATTGGATCAGGAGACCGATGATTCTATCAAAATAGGATCATCAAGTACAAAGTTCAGTCATCAGTCGTTTTAGTGAAGTTACTAGGCCGCCATGAAACTACAAATTAACGTTGTTAAATTTTTTTGTTTGTAAGGCGATATTTAAAATCGATGCTATGCGAGCAGGCTTGAGATAATTTATTCACTCAGGAATAATATAAGTCGGGAAATATTGTCTTATGGTATATATTGGCCAAAAATTTAAAATCGATGCTATGCGAGCAGGCTTGAGATAATTTATTCACTCAGGAATAATATAAGTCGGGAAACATTGTCTTATGGTATATATTGGCCAAAACAATAGAAAACGCATTTTTAAAAACGGGTTGACATGATGGAGAGCTGCCGAGCTAGCCAACGCAGTCATTTAAATCGCCTATTACTATATACTTACGTATATTAATCGCAAACCGTTTCAAGATTGCCAGAGTTTGATTGCATAGTTTTTAAGACAGATGTCTGTATAATCGTGCGGATTCTTTCATCTTTCATCTCAAATATGTTGACATTAAATAGTGTTATTGAATCTAAACTGGTAAACGCATGAATGAATACCTGAAAAGATTTTCTCTATGTTTAAATTTTATAATAGGAAAAAACTGTCAAGAAAAAACAATTTAAATTTTTCTAGTGTATTTTAATCAAATAAGTTTTTTTAATGAAAAAATGCTTTGCAACATAGAGAAAGTGTCGCAAATATGGCACACAATGAACTTGGTTTTAAATAAAACGATAGTATCAACTGGAATTTTTACATTTATTTTTTTTAAGTCTAAGAAATTATTTATATTTCAATTTATAATTAAGAACATACAAAATAACGTAACAAAAGAATATTCACAAAGTATTAATAATATTCACAAACTTCATTTCGCAATTATAATGTGGACCACTTGGTTTCCAGACCCAAGGCTTGATAACATGTTTTTCAAATATTCTGTGGCCCTAAAGCATGCATAATTCCTATATAAAATATTGCTTTTCATTGCCTGAACAGTCTTCTTAAGCCCACATTGTGCATACAACGCATTGGAACTGTGTCTGTAGAGAAATGATAAGTTACCATTATTTTTTCAAGGTGGTTGCAGAAATTTTCGACGTTTTTGAAAATAAACTTGCTCGAGCAAGTTTGCTGGCGGAATGTCAGCAGCGGTTGCCGCCTTAAGTTTAGTATTTTGTTTTTAATGCAAGCTGAAACGCCAGCGATCTTATGTCACTTCGAGTAATTCCAAAGAGCTTTCCATTTCCATTTGGAGATTAAATTCAACCAAAGACTTTTCGAGTTTTGGCGGAAAGGTAGGCTTTCTGCCTAGTTTAGCATTCACCATTTATTCTAAAGGTTTATTAAACTCTGCTATCAAACGCCGTAATGTGGTTTAAGGTACGTTGAATTCTTTCGAAGATTTTAGGAAACCCCCTTTTTTCTTATATGTAATAATCGCTTTCATCATATCTTCTTTCATCCAATGTTGACGCGGTTTTGTGGGTTTTCTAACACTTCAAGCCATAATGTGATTCCTCGAAACAAAACAAAAAAATATAACCTCAGTTAAAACCATATATCAAATATGGCCCACTGGTCCATATTATTAACTCCCGGAATGGGCCATATTATCACCACAACGATATTTTCACTTTTTTTAATTTTTTCCATTCTCAATCAACTGCAGTCAAAGTTTTAATTGCATATTTTATAAGTTTTAATTGCATATTTTATGACATTTACAATGAAGCTAAACCAGCTTGAAAGTGTTTTATTAAAAATGTTAGTAAAGGGCTTTCCAGGCGGAAACTCTTCTCCGCAAAAACGTTCCATTATGTCCAATGATTTGCGGAAAATAATCAATTCTACAGATATGTTATCGGTAGGAGGAGACCTCAACTGTAGGCATAGGAATTGGGGTTGCCTCAGAGCAAACACCTGGGGTAATATCCTTGCCGACTTAAACTTAAGGCACCCGTTCAATACATTGTATCCCCCTCACCCAACTCACATTCCGGCAAACCACGGATTTAACCCATCCACTATTGATCTTTTCCTCACAAACGTCCCGGAACTATTTTTTTTTTTTTTTTTTTTTTTTTCAACCAGAAGTTATAAATGACCTTAGCTCAGATCATCTTCCAGTCCAAACGAATATCCTGCTATCACCGGTACTACAGAGTTACACAACGTTGATATCAAAAACGCTAACTGGAAAAGTTTTAAAAGACACTTGAATATAAAACTTAGAAGTCTTCCGGAACAAAGGAGCGAACATCAAATAGACGAGCTCGTTACGGTTTTTACTTCAAGTGTGCTCGAAAGTGCAAACCTAGCCGTTCCTGAAAAAGTAAAACGTTGTAGAAAAGACTTCCTAGATATATCAGAGTTCTTTTCAAAGTCAGAAATAGTTTTAGAACAAGATGGATCAGGAAGCGAGATCCCTGGTTTCTATCTGAAATGAAAATACTCACTTCAAATATAATAGAGTGAAAACATCAAATGGAATCACAAACTCCGGAGTTTATATTTTAAATAGGCGATACTGTGAAATTATCAGACCGCGAAAAAGCCAACGCTGTAGCGGAACAGTTCTTTAAAAATCATACAGTTAATTGAAATATAGTGAGACGCCCAAACATTGTGACTAACGAATCGGTCAACTCAATTAACATCCCTAATATGATTGTAGGCCACCCTCTTGTTTCAATTACTGATATCAAAAAATTACTGAGCACTCTTAAACCATTTAAATCACCAGGTTTTGATAAAATAAGGAACGTATACCTTAAACACCTCCCTAATGTAGGTATAAAGTGGCTGCAGAGTTTATTTAATAGTTGCCTAAGCATCGTATACTTTCCAAAGGCTTGGAAGTCAGCGAAAGTAATACCTGTATTAAAACCGGGTAAAATTCCAAGCTTGCCATGCAACTAAAGGCCGATAAGTCTGCTCAGCTCGATTAGCAAATGCTTTGAAAAACATATCAAAAACAAGTTGGTGGCTCATCTTGATGCTAATAACATCATCCCGGCTGAGCAGTTTGGTTTCATATCAAACCATACCACGGTCAGTCAGATTCATCGTATAACAAAACACATAAGAAGTAATTTCGAAACAGGTAAAATCACTGGCATGATATTGCTTGATGTCGAAAAAGTATTTGATACCGCTTGGCACAATGGGCTCCTGCATAAACTCGTTACCCTGAACTTTCCAAACTATCTAATAAAAAT
The DNA here is from genome assembly GCA_963555765.1 of Orthonevra nobilis. Lineage (NCBI taxonomy): Eukaryota > Metazoa > Arthropoda > Insecta > Diptera > Syrphidae > Orthonevra > Orthonevra nobilis. The sequence goes on along the minus strand of OY743224.1, from coordinate 84,387,166 downwards.
TACTCAATCCTTTCTCAGTGGAAGAACGTTCAAGGTGACTGTTAATAACTCGCTCTCGGACGATTGTAATGCTATAGCTGGTGTACCCCAAGGAGCAGTAACAAGTCCTGTCCTGTACAATATATACACGTCAGATTTTCCACGCCTCACGAACTGTGAATCTGCTATATTTGCCGATGACACCTGCATCTTCTCCTCAGATTCGGTTGGTTCCAACATTGAAATCAATCTGCTATCAACGCCATTGAATCATATTTTAATAATTGGAAAATTAAATTAAATGCATCCAAGACTCAGACTATCCTTTTTACACGGAAAAGGAAGGCTTGTTTCTTGCAACACATTACAAATAAATGGTGAACAGATCAATTGGGGGTCAAAGGCTAAGTATCTTGGGGTACACCTGGACAAAACTCTTACTTACTTTCTACACATTAGCGAAGTTCTAAACAAAATCAATGTTACAATTAGAACGTTGTACCCATTTATCAATCGCAAATCAAAAATGAGTGAGGAAAATTAATTAGTAATTTTTAAAGTGATCTTCCAAGCCATTATGTTCTACGGCTCTCCAGTCTAGGGAAACTGTGCTTACAGCCATATCCGTAAATTACAAGTTCCCACAAGTACAAACTGCTCAAAATGATATTCAATCTTCCTTGGCATTTCTAAACCAACAAGCTATATACTATACATTTGCAAATATTGAAACTTTCTAAATTAGACTGCAGAAATTATTCGAACGCTATAACTTGGCCTGAAAACCAGTTGATATCAGATCTGCTATTTGAATTATTTTCATTATTATTAACTTATATGTTTATTTATTTGTATGGTATGCATATATGTTTATTTATTTTATTTAACATATACATAGACAATGAACATTTTATTTATTTATATATTTACTTATTTATTTATTTTATATATTTTATATATATATATATATATATATATTTTATATATTTTATATATTTATATATATATTTATATATTTATTTATTTATTTTTTCTTGTTATTTATTTATATGATTATTTATTTAACTTGTATTTATTTATATGTTTATTTATTAACACTGTGTCTAATTATTTGTATATTCAAATATTATAAGTCCACATTTGTAAAGTCGGTCTGATTGTGTTAGTACTGCTACCTCCTCTTCTGTCTAATCAAAACCACTAGAAGAACAACTCATGAAGGTTTTTGCTAGTAGCTTTTCCTTCCATTCTCTATTCTTAGACTGTGATATACTTATTGAAAATCTAAACTTTTTTCAAGTGTAAGATAGCGTTATGCCAAATCAATGTGCAATAATTTATAAAATACGACTGTATATTTACTGCTACTATAAATAAAGAATGAAAAAGAGTTAGTTTATGGCCTACTTTGTTTTATTCTAGGAGTATTGCGGTGGGCCATATAACCAACGTGGGTCTTATTTGCGATACTTACTCTACATGTTTCATTTCATATGCATATTTATTTTTTTAACCTTTGTAACTAGACAAAAATGCTTAAGCTAGATTTAACAATTTAACCACACTTAATTGGTTTACTGAACCTATGCGGGCGCTCTAAGCTTAAGCTTGTACTAATTTTGTGTCTTTCGACTTATACTTACTTTTTTTTATATGATATAATGACACTCAATTTTTCCATTGTTGGCAAAATTTAGTATTTTGAAAAATTAAATTTAAGAAAAAACAAAGAAAGTTAAATTTTTGAAGTGCGAATAAAATAAAATTAAAATCAATAAAAAAGACCATTAAATTACTTAACAGCCCATCATAAGTGTTTTTATTGCATGGGGTGCACACTAAAACAAAGAAACACTAGAGAAGGATGTCGAAGTGCTTTAAATGCAAGTCTGCAATACGAGGTGAAACCGGTATCAGCTGCGAAGGCGTTTGCAAAAAAGTCTTCCACACGACAACAAAATGTTCCGGCTTGGATGAATATAGCTGCGGGATTATAAGAACGGGGAATATGGTAAGGTTTATCTGCGATGAATGTATACTTTACATCCAGAATGTGGACTTGGTGGTAAGGGAAATACAGGAAAGCGTAGATAAAAACACAAACAACTTGAAGGTTTACAAGGAAGAATTTGAACAGTCACTGAGAAACAATGAAAGCGAGATTAAAAACCTATTAGAAGCAGTCGAGAAACGATACACGGAGCGAATACGCGAAATGAAAAGTGCTCAAGAAGTATGCGAGAAAAGTGTACTGGAAATAAAAAAGTTTTGCAACATTACTGAAAAATTCAGGGAAGACAATGACAAAATACGTGCCGAACTAAGGAATAACAACATAAGCATGTGTAACGAGGTTAAGAAAATTGTCAACAATAAGCAAACAATGGCTGGAAACCAAATGTCATTCTCTGAAATAGTCAAAAAAGGAAATGACAAAGCTCAAGAAAAAGTGTTGCCAGAGCTACGGAAAAAAGCACCTCTTATAGTAAAGCCAAAGGAGAAACAAAAAAGCTTTAAAACGAAACAGGATCTCAATGAAAATGTCGATCCCAAGAATCTTAAATTTTCAAATATAGAAGGCACACACAGTGGTATGATAATAATTGAAAGTGAAAATCCTGAAGAACGAAACAAAATAAAATATGCCATAGAAAAACATATGAGTGAGAAATATGAAATTAAAGTTCCAAACAAATTAAATCCAAGGATTCTAGTGGCTCATATGAAATTTAAAAATGACGAAAACGAAATAATCGAAAAACTCAAAAAGCAAAATACATTGATTTCAAATAGTGAACTGAAATTGGTAAAATACATAGAAAGAAAGAAAAACAATGAAATAAACTACAGTGCAATTATAGAAATAGATGAAGATTCATTTGGAAAAGTTCTAGAAGCAGGAAAACTAAACATTGGCTGGGAGCGATGTAAAGTATATGATGGAATAGACATCTTGATGTGCTACAAATGTAAAGGATACAATCATCGAGCAGCCGATTGTAAAAAGGAGGAGACTTGCCTCAAATGTCTACAAAATCACAGAACAAGCGAATGTAAAAATGAATCCATTGAAAAATGTGTTAACTGCAAACGAGTAAATGAAAAACTTAATATGGGTCTCGACGAAAATCATAAAACATTCAGCAAATTGTGTCCGGTTTACCTAAACAAGTTGGAAGCCAAAAGGAAAAGAATTGGCTATTAGCAATCAAAAGCAATCAGCGCCATTTACATTAATATCCAAGGTCTAGTAAATAACTTCGATGAATTAGAAATTTTATGCGGTAAAAATAAATACGATTTCATAATCCTATCTGAGACACATTTAACTGAGAATATTGAGCGGAATGAAATTGAAATAAATGGCTATAACGAGATTTCATGCCTTTCAAACTCAACAAGGACAGGAGGCACAACTTTATATATTAAAAATACTTGGAGTATAAGCAATGTGTTAAGCAAATCAACTGCAAATACAGCGTGGTTCATATCGTGTAAATGCACTCACTATAATTTTGAGACAACAATAGCAGGAGTTTACAGATCACCGAGCAGCGCAGAGAGAGAATTTTGCGATTTCATAAAACAAAACATTGAAATGATAACAGAAAAGCAAAGAAACTTTCTACTTGGAGGAGATTTCAACATTAATTGGTGCAAAAATGATACATATAAAAGAGAAATGAAAAGGATTTTTGAAGACAACTGTCTTGAACAAAAAATGACACAATACTCTAGAGTTACCCCACAATCAAAAACAATAGTTGATTACATTGTAACTAACATTAAAAATGTAAAGGTTAAACCAGAGGATAGCGAAAAAATATCGGATCATGAAAGTATTGAGATACTTATACAAGGTGGAACCATTACAACGAAAAACAATAAAACCATCAATTTGTTCAAGTACAACAAGGAACATTTTACCGACGAACTTGCTCTAATGGATATTGCATATGATAGAGACAAGACTATACACACAAATGCTATGAAAATAGATACGATTTTACGAAACACAATAGAAAAGTTCAAAACTAATAAAACGATAAGAGAAAAGAATCAAATAAATAAATGGTTCAATAAAGAGCTTCAAGCCCTAAAAAAATTAAAAATCGAAAAGTACCAAACGGCTAAAAGAGAAGACGATGAAGAAAGTTGGAACGATTACAAAAATACAAGAAACCAATATAAAACTAAAATAAATGCAGCGAAAAACCGATTTATTAATTTGAAAGTAAATACTGCAAACGGACAAAAAGAAATGTGGAAAACCATAAAAAGATTTGTACTTAAACAAAATAAAGTTCCAATAGGTCATGTAGTTTTTGAAGATGTAAAATATACTGATGAAGAAGAAATTTCGAACAAATTTAATGAATATTTCATAAAAAGTATTAAGGATATAAGAAATGAAATAGATGATACCGATTATGTGAATAATATTGTACGATGTGAAGGAAATTTTAAGTTTCAGCGAATAACAATGGAACAGTTAAAACAAACATGTAGGGAAATAAAAAATAAGGCTGATTTCGATCAAATTAAACCACAAATAATTCTGGATAACTGGAATACTTTAGGAACTATGCTATTGGAAATTACAAACAACTCTCTACAAGAAGGAGAATTCCCAAATTCGTGGAAGGATTCCATGATTACACCGGTTGAAAAGGTTCTAAATACCAAGAAATGCGAAGAATTCCGGCCAATTAACACATTAAGAACGCTTGAGAAAATTCTGGAAAGTGTGGTTCAACGACAACTACTGGAATACCTAGAAAGTAAAAATATATTATCCATCTACCAATCTGGGTTCAGGAAAAATTACTCTTGTGAAGCAGCGGTAAACTACGTAATTAATGAATGGAAAAACGAAGGGAACAAGAAAAAAACAATGGCACTCTTCCTGGACTTCAAAAGGGCGTTTGAAACAATTGATCGGAATATATTATTAAATAAATTGTCGATGTATGGTATAAGAGATAAGATCATTTTTATCAAATAGATCGCAAAGGACAAAAGTCAATGATCGAGTGTCAAATATGACAGAAGTGGATATTGGGGTTCCACAGGGATCAATTCTCGGGGCGCTTCTATTTATAATTTACATTAATGATATGCCGGCCATAATAAATGAATGCAAAGTTGTACTTTATGCCGACGACACATTGGTTTATTCGGAAGGAACGAATGCTGATGAATGCAAAGCGAAGCTACTGAATGATATCCAGAGAATAACGGAATGGCTGAAAATGAACAAGCTGAAATTGAATGAGAGCAAAACCAAGTTAATGGAGATAAATATAAATAACGAAACATTAATAGAAATAAATAATAATAAAATAGAAAATGTAAGTCAAATTAAGTACCTGGGAGTAATTATTGACAAAAATATGAAGTTCACAGAACACGTCGACTACATATGTAAAAAGATTGGTAAAAAGATTGGTTTTTTTAAAAGGATACGGAGAAAAATGGATTATATTACAGCGATAATAGTATATAATGCTATTATAAAGCCGCATTTCGATTATTGCTCAACTATTCTATTCTCATGTTGCAATCAGAGCCAGGTTGAGAGACTCCAAAAGCTGCAGAACAAAGCTATGAGGAGTATTCTGAGATGCAACAGATTCACACCGATAAGACACATGCTAGACGCGCTCAAATGGTTAAGTGTAAGAGAAAGGTTAGAACTTAACACACTGATTGCTGTATATAAGATGAAGCAGGGCAGCGTACCAAGCTACTTAACGAGTGGAATGAGACGGGTGGGAGAAGCACAGCCATACCAGTTGCGTAACATTAACGACTTCAGAGTCAATCGTCAGACCTCAACAGCCGCAGGAAACACGCTTATGCACAAGGGAGTGATTTTATTCAATAACTTACCAATTGAAGTAAAAAATGAAAGTAATTTTAGATTATTCAAAATCAAATGTATTAATTTTGTTAAACGAAATATTTGAATTTAACTGTAAATATAAAATATAAGACTGAATTATTCAATAATAATATTAATAGGCTATTATACTAAATTTCAAAGATTTTTTGTAAAGTATTTTTTATACTAATAAATGAATTACTACTACTACTAAATGTTCTTTCAAAATATTATATAGAGTAGGACAACGCTTCGTTAATTGGTTTCCTTATTTGAGCTATTTCTAGCAGTAGAATCAATCGAAAGTTTTTCTAAAATCAGTCAGGATATTTGCGAAGATTTGTACTTTGATGATGAAATTCACCATAATACGACTTCAAAACTTAAGACTGGGATATGCAGACGACATGGACAGCATCGAGTCCTAGAGTCTTTCACGGTAAATGGAGAACGGGCGAAACGAGTCGGTCTTGAGGCAAACGGCGATAAAATCAAGTATAATACATGTTTTCAAAAAGCAAGGAAGCATTTGTCAACCGCATAGAACAAAACGTCGCTATTGGCAACAGTAATTTCGAGGTGGTTAAGGAATTTTCTACTGTAGGTGATTTTAAAATATGAAATGTGCTACTTGCACATATATTGCTTTAAATTAATGTACACCCTGTGTACATGGTTTCAATATTTGTTTCTTTGAAGATAAGCCACCGCTAATACGGGCCTAACCCTGATCATGCGATTTTCCCGCTTACCTCCGTCTATTTAAGAGCATGTAATACACATTACGGATTATTAAAAAAAGAGCAGAGCACGTAGACCAATGTGTTTTTTTTAGTCTCATGCACTACCTTGGGGTAAATATCAATTCCACGAATGACACCTTAGTGGAGATATGGCGAAGACTCACCCTAAGAAACCGCTGCAAGTGGTTTGGTGAAACAAGTGGGTTCAAAACTCCTAACTCGGCAGTTTTATGCTCTACAAAACTTTGATCCTGCCAGTTTTGTTACATGGAGCCGAGTGCTGGACGATAAACAGGAAGACAGAGCAGATTTTGAGCACTTTCGAGAAAAAATATCTTCTTCGAATATTTGGTACCGTATTCGAGAAGGGCGAATGAAGGAGTATATATAATCGGATGGATGTAGTCCAAACATCCAAAATACGACGACTACACTCGCTCGGTTAAATCGAGCGAATGGGCAATAATGTTCCAGCTAAGAGAATCTTCGAATCACAGCCCACAGATTCGAGACGACAAGGAGGACCGAACCTTCGTTTTAGGGACCACGGATGCCAGAGCACATGGTCTAAATAACTGAAAGCAGCATGCCCGGTATCAAAAGGAGTGGAAGGCTGCCATGACTCAGGCAGAGACTCTTCACAGGTCTTTCACTAATTGCGTCAATATTATCTACATGTGCAGGCAACTATAAAAAATTCTAAAAAAAAATCTTATCTTGGTATTGGCGTTTAAGTTTTGCAAGATTCTTTCGGGTTAGATTTTAAAGAAAATACGCCTTTTATTAGTTATTTTTTGTCAGATCTTCCCCGTAACTTCGACAACTTTCTCCATAACAATATTAATAATATTTAATGTCAATATAATGAAAATCAAATGTCAAAGAAATTAAAATTGATAGAAAACTCTCTATGGGTGTTCATTGTCTATGTATATGGTTTAAATAAATAAGCATGGAACCGGGCTTATTATGGTGTTTAAGTTCAGACGAAAGCAATTTGTTTGCGAAATTTAAACGGAGACGCCTGATGGATAGAAAGCACCCTTGTCATTGCCACAAAATGCAAGAAACAAACAAACAATCCCTTAAAGTGTGTCTAGTGGATTTTTTGTTGTCCGACAACAAATGCATTGCGGGAGCTTCATATAGGTTAAAAAGCTCATCCAACGAGAAACAAAACAAAATCATTAAAAAAAATAAAAAGTTCAAATGCGCAAATTGGTTTCCTTATTCGAGCTATTTCTAGCAGTAGAATCAAGCGAAAAATTTTCCAAAATCAGTCAGGATATTTGCGAAGATTTTTACTTAAATGATTAATTTCACCATAATACGACTTCAAAGCTTAAGACTACAACAAAAAGCGGTTGAGAGTGTCATTTTCGCAACTTGTCGCTCGTCGATGCCTGTTAATAAATGGCAAATTGTTGCTCCTAACCTAACCTAAAATCTTCGTTCGTTTTACAACTATTAGATTTAATTTTTATTTTTTATTTGTCTGAATATTAATATCACCTTAAGTTAAAATAAATAATAATGCTATCTTAAATTTCTCTGTATAGGACGAACTCTTTCAAATTTTCACTGCCAAACGAATGATTGCCAAGACAATAAGCAAATACAACTGTGAGAAAAACTATCAAAACTGGGGAGTTCATATCAGTCCACAGGATATATGTATTGGTAAGACTACCTTCAAAAAACATAAAACATATAACATAAGACATTTCTTAATAGAACTGGTGAATCAGGACTTTGATTACTGTGGCGAAAGTGCAATTCTCTTGCTTAATGGACGACCAATTGGATTGCTATCCTTGAAGTTTGATGTAACTTCCAAAAGATTTCCATTCATCTTCACTGAATTGTCAAAGTATTCCACATTCATTCAAGAGCAAATTCATAGGGATGCCTCTTATAGACTCCAGCCCTACCGAGTTTGTACCTCTATATTATATGTTATTATTTCAATGTGGATGATCAGATAAGCGCGTTAAACTTGATGGGTTATACGAATATTTGACCGTAAATAAATAAGTATTTCAAAATGAATTTTTTGGATCAAGTATTTGAGTGAAGCAATATTTTGCTATAAAATTAACTTTGATATTATAAGCGGTGGATAAGTGACTTTTTGAGCGGCTAAATGCCAAAGTCAAAAGTAAATAAACATTTTAGTCATTGGTGCAGGTCCCAAATGACTTTTAAGCTTTAATTTTTTATTTTTTTTTTTATTTTGTTTTAATAATCGATCAACTGATAATTATACAATTAAATTTTTAGTTAATTTTCAAATAAAAAATTCTGTTTAATTTTATTCGTTTAACTAACTTCTGACCCTGAATCCTGATAAAAAAAATTCTGGAAAATTTCGGGTTATGTTTGAAGAGTATCAATACTTTGCGAATAATTTCGATGTATCACTTGCCAGCAGTGTTCCAACCTTAACCTTAAAGATGATCTTATTGTTCCAAACGGTTCCCTCTACCGATTCGTGTTTTCAGGTTGTTGAAATAATCTTGTGGTGACTACCAAATTGGGAGTCGGTGCCTTGTCGCGTTGAAAAAGGACTTTCCTTCGCCAAATGGGAAGAAAAGTCCTTTTTTTCTTTTCTATAAATAGTTCTCAAAGGATTGAAAGTACAATTAAAGCAGAGCAGAAGTGAAAGGGACGAAAGAAGGTACCAATGCATATTGGTTTTAAATTGCTATAGGTTACAGTGCAAAGAAAAAATAGAGCTAGGTAATTGCTGGTGACAAAACAAGGACAAGCAAGAAACATGTCTATGAAGTTCCAGCGAGTGTATAGATTTCGATATGTTGTCATTATCTATAAGTTTTATCGCTCGATTTTGAATTCTATCCGGGGGTTGCAAGGTGGTCTTGGGTGCACCTGCCTGGATGTGAACGTTTTATTTCATTTAAGGCCGAATAAAAGCCTTATAAATTGTGGCTAAATCAGAAGGGGTTAAGTATTTCTCGCATCGGTTTAGGGAACCTCAGCATTTCACCGCATTCTTGGCAACACCGAACATGTGGTCACTCCAACGTAGGTTAGAATTAACGTGCATACCGAGTATTGAAGCTTTTCGGTTTCATCGATGCAAGTGCCATTCATGGGCGATGGCTGGATATTGCGATTTCGCTTAAATGGTCATCTGGTGAAATCCACTGCTTCGACTGCTGCTCGATACTTCGATCTCGAAACAGTGCTCAAAAACAAGTCGAAGCATTATATTGAACAATTTTCACGAAAGCCGACAATTATCAGGGTCAGGTTATTCCCCTTGCAAAATGCATTGATGTAAGTTTAATCATTTAATTATATATTATGACTAAGAGGTTCTTTTATAATGAATACAAGCCCTAAAACCTTGCCCATCGAAAATAGAAAATAGGGCACACTTTAGCGAGCTTGGGCTAGAAGCCAAAAGTTGGCTCTTTTATAATAATTTCTTTGCATTGGCGAAAGAAACAGTTCCTTAATGAAGAAAAGGGTTTGGGTCCGATTTGGTTTGCCCTTACGAGTTTTAAGACGGATTGGAGGTGAGTACCCATCTCATTTCCTCATGGAGAACATTAGGTCTCCCATGCAGTCAATGATACCTGAAACCGTCTACCTTTGACTACTAATTTGTGAAAGAACTGGTGATCCTAACGCATTCGAAATCTTCGCCGGCATATTTGCATCATTGACGTCAATGCTCACAGCTTGTGCTTTCATAATATGTGATTTAACCGGATTGCCTTCGAGAATGGTCTGATGCAGGAAAGGGGTGTGACTGGATGAGCATAGAAAAACCTGAAATTTGTTGGCGAATCTAGACAAATCGAATGTGAATACATTGAGGATTGGCGGTGAAAGATATTCTCCAAAGTAAAAATTGACTCAACAAGGGCTGTGGATCGAAATAAAAGATATTCCGTGCGACGGCAGCAAGGCGGAATTTCTTTGATTTTTGATCAAAACCTACAGACATAACCTAAGATGTTGGAAGAACTAAAGAAATCGAAAATAAACATAATTTAATCAAACCACAGCTTTATTTAACTGTCTTTTCCTACATGTGTCATTTATTTTTATTATTTCAGAATCTTCCTTGTACGATAAATAGTTTAACGCCAGAACAATGCGTGCGCATTGTGCAAACTTACTTTGAAAATCAAGATTCTTTTCGTAAAACTTATCGTGCGCTTCGTCCATTTTACGGTCGACATTATCGTCTATCTGAGCAAGTTATTCGTAACACGATAAATCTTTTTCGCACCATGAACACTCAAGTGGATGATTCCGAATAAGTCGAGTCGCCATGGTGCACAGCAATTGGAACTTATAAATGTCCGTCCACTTTGTGGTTGATTGTACGGGACGATCTTGGCTTAAAAGCCTATAAGGTTCAGCTTGTGCAAGAGTTAAAACCGCGCGACCATTATACGCGCCGTAGGTTCGGTGAACGGACTGAAAACATGTGTTAACAAGTAAAATGGCCGAATTGGGAGTGGAGAAAGCTCAGAAGCCTTTATTGAGACGTCCTTTAAATCCACTAAAAGTCAGTTTGGTGTGCTTTATGGGCTGATGGAATCATTGGCCAATGCCGGCCAAAATGTTTCCGACAATGTAGCACTATAAAAACAAATTTTTTAACATCTTCGTTCCTCAGTTGAATGCCATTGACGTGACAGAGCTTTCGTTCCAACGAGATGACGCAACATGCCACACGACACCATCAATTTATTGCGGATTATGCTGGGCGCATAATTTCGCGTAATGGAAATGTGAACTGGCCTCCACAATCCTGTGATTTCATATCTTTAGATCCCTTTCTTTTGGGGTATGTGAAGTCATACTATGCCGATAAAGCAGAGAGATATACGCCCCGAGTTGCTCGATAAAATTGTCCAAACTTGGACTTCACGATTGCGCTTAATTCCAACTAGCCGTCGCGCGCATATGCCTGAAATAATTTTTAAACAATAATGGCCTAAAATTGTCTTTCAAATAACGCTAATATCATAGACATTAACATTAGCTTCACTTCTTTTATTTCATATTGAATTTGTATGCCTATAATAAAAACACCCATAAGTTCAGATGTCGAGACTTTGTAGAACTGTATAATTTATCTTCAAAGGGATAACTTGTCAAACATTGGGAGGCGCTTCCGTTTATTAGTGTTTTTTTTAAGTTTTGCTTTTAAATAGTCAGTAAAAATTAAATAAATTATATATCACATCGACCAGACCCGCCAATTGTATGAACTTTGTAACCTCGAGGAGAGAGAAGTCCATTTTTTTGCAACTTGTCCAATTCTTTAAGAATTTCATAGATAATATTTTGAGTTACTTTCTTTGAAAGAAGTTCAAGCCATAAAGGATGGGATATCTCATACAAGTACGTTATGAGTGCATTCGGTTGTAAAATATGTATCGTTGAAGGCAATTCATAAGAACTATTTATTGAACAGTAATTTTTGTTAATATCGTTCAATATATGTGGTTAGAGCGTGTTGAATTCTGTGCCATAGAAAACCTTGCAAAAGGCCATAAAGGGGCCAGAATTATAATATTTTCAGACAACCAAGCAGCGCTCAAGGCACTTTCATCCAATCAAGTGGAATCCAAATGTGTCAAAAGCTATTACGACGCCTTACAATCATGGGCCCGACGAGACAAAGTTAGGTTAGGATGGCTTTCAGGTCATCATGGAATCGAAGGCAATGAAATTTCGGACGAACTAGCCAGAGCTGGTTCTAAAACCGCGTTCACTGGTCCGGAACCTTTCTGTAGCATAAGCTGGACTACGGCCACAGGTCTAACCAATAAGTAGAAAAACAAGCTACGCATTGCCCACGGGAGAAATCTACCAGGACTCTAACCATCTAAATTACTTATCAATCCCTTCTCTTACAGAAAAATCCTTAATCTCAACAAGGAGAACATTAGGTAGCTCCTCTCAAGCCATTGCCGCTTGAGATCACATCTAACCAAACTAGGGCTCTGTACAACCAACGAATGCAGACTCCGTTTGGAAGACGACGAAGCGGCTGTACACATTCTTTGTGAATGTCCAGCTCTAATTTGGCTAAGAAGGCGTACCTTCCTCAAAGAGATATGCTCCCCAATAGACATTAGACAATCCAATGCATTCTGACTTTCATCAGAAGGATGGAATGTCTGTTAGCCTAAACAAACTCCCCAAGATACAAAAGGTCTTTTCCTTCAGACCGCAATGTCTGCTACTTGGGCGGGGGCTGATATTTAAAAAAAGGATATGGTTAGAGCGTAAGTTTCTGAGAGTTTATTCCCGGGTTCAAATCCGGGTTCAGTCGCACCTCTCGCAAGTGATTGACAATCCTCTGATGAGAAAAACTGTCGAGATAAAGCTTCTTAGCCGTTCGAAGTCGGCAATGAACTGTAGATCAAACCCTTCACTATTCGTAAGAAAAATATTGCATGCACAAATGCTGAACCTGTCTATTAAAAGAGCAGAGGGGAAAGGTTTAGTAGGGCGTTATCAGACCACGATAAAGCTGATGTCGTAAGGCAACATCGATAATATTGATGGTTAGACGAAGATTAGAACTCTCTCGTCTTTTATTTATCATGCGTCTTTCAAGGCATGCCCTGTCAGCCTTGGCCGGTAGTATAAGTAGCAAATAATTTGTAAGTAAGTAGTTTTTAAAACACAAGTTTCTATACTAAGTTTTTTTTAACAGACAACATTTTTCTTAGTTTAACAAACACTTACTTAAATTTAAATATGAAAATAAACATTCGTCGAAAGACATATATTAAATCGTTAAGATTAACTTAGAGCGCCCGCAGAAGGCCAGTAAGTTAGGTTACATTAAGTAAATTAAGCTAGCTTAAAGCGTTCTTGTCTAGCAAGTAAGTGAATGAAATGGAAAATAAAAATGCGTTGAAATGAAAAAACAAAACATCACTTGAAATATTCTGTGGTCAGAAATACTAATACTTTTCTTGGCGGTCCTAGTTCATGGACTGTATTTTTTGGACTATTGTCTACAAATAATAAAAAACAGCGACCCATTACTGATGGCAATTATTAACACCTTGTTCGCCGAAATGAACAGAATAGAACATACTTTTCATTCAAAGACAACGACATTGTACCCAAAGCAAAAACGATTCGTTTCACTTCATCTTCGATAACTTTCCAAGATAAATACTCCAAAATTATTTCAGGAATTTTATTTTCTATTTCATTTCCTTTATCTCTTCTCTGAAGGAATATTTTAAGTTTAATAATAAGTTCTGCTACAAGGATATATAAGCTGAATGGGTTACAACTTGCCACCCACCTTTGGGTGGCTTCAGGTCTCGCTCCATTATTGCTTTCATCTTCGTCCTCATCGCTTGTAGTTGTAGCACCCTTTACGAGTTCATTAACTTTTGATACAGCTGTTGCCCTGAGTGGGGACAATTTCTTCTATGGTCGTCGCTATCGACGTCCATGCCGTTGCTTTAGTTGATATCGTTGTCATCGTTAGATTGTTCAATGGATTCTCTGAATTAGATTTCGTCACATCTGCTGCTGCACAACCCTCATGATGAACATTGGTTAGGTTTGCAATTGTTTCACTTGGTAGTGACCCAGCATTGCTTCAATGACAATGTCGTTGGTAGTGTTGTTCTGGAACTTCTCTCGTGGTTTTCGACGCTGACAGTGACAAATGCTCTTCGGTTTCAGCTTCACAATCCCTCTCGCGGTATCCATCCGCACAGACATATAGGCCTGTATCTTACGTTATATTAGGAAGATGCATGTAGCTCCGTTATCACCAGTGCATTGTTGGATTCCCATAACAAAGCTGCATTGAATAGTTTCAAGTCTTTGACAGTTGATATAATGTTCCTTCATCGCATACTATTCAATCCCAACTAGGTTGACAAGTGCAATCCCGTAGCCGCCCACAGTCATCGTTCACACACTCTGGGTACGGATGATAGTAACACAATTTCGACCCATCCAACCGACCCTTCAGCTAAAAAGTTAAAAAAACAATAGAAGCAAGCTATGAAAAAACATTCTATTCGGTTTAAAGAAGAATGCTTTAAATATATCCACCGGCACTCAGCAGGCCTGCGATTATGTATGAATATCCATGCTGTTTGTGGCCCTCATCCGAACATATTACAACAAAAGTCCGCATCCGAATGAAATTAACATGAAAATATTTGTGTTGTCTCGTAAGGCTTACAGTTCACCCGTCTGGCACAGGAGGACTACATATCCAGGAAGACAGATACACTCTAATGGTTTATTGCAGGTGCCATGCTGTCAGCCGGGGAGCACCTGACAGCCGTGACATGTTGTACCGGCCCATCCAATGCGACAAAGACATTCGCCCGGGATGTTGCTATAACCCCACATTCAGAGGCATCCTGTTATGCAAGTCGCTAGAGAATTGGAAAAAAATTGCAAAACCAAAAAATTCTTTCCATTGAGATGAGTCACGTGCAGGAGAAAAAAAGTCAATCCCGAACAGTTGTATACAGTCGCTATGTTGACAACCTGGTAACGGTTTACGTCGGTTCCACAATTTTCCCTAGTAACCAACCTTACAGCGAAGTTCACCCGACAGTAAAATACGAACTCTGAAAAATTGCTTTGGGTGCGATTCGACCTGCCCAGACCAAGAACTTCCCATTCGATGATGAACAAATTATTACCATAAATTAATATTAACAACATATTTTTATTTTTATTATTTTACTTGAAGAGGATATGAATACTCTTATTATGCGTGTAGCACAGAGCAAGCGGAAGAATTAGGAGAAGAATAAAAGATTATGTAGTGGTTTGAGAAACTCAGATGTTTTTTTTCAACTCACTCCGTGGGTGGAGCCCGAAACGGGACGGAGGATTTTTATATCGACCTGTTAGCTTTCGCAGGATTTTATACGACATTAGTCTGATATATGGACTTTTGAAAGTTTGGAGGATTTAGCTAAACAC
Source organism: Orthonevra nobilis (assembly GCA_963555765.1). Lineage (NCBI taxonomy): Eukaryota > Metazoa > Arthropoda > Insecta > Diptera > Syrphidae > Orthonevra > Orthonevra nobilis. The sequence goes on along the minus strand of OY743224.1, from coordinate 84,371,584 downwards.
CCCGGCAGAGCCATCTACACACAATCTACACAAACCACTATTTTGACAACACGAACTAGGATATGTATGACTTGCCTACACGAATTAAACCGATACCACAACCACTACAACAACGCCATCCATAAGCCCATAGTGCTGGTTGCCCACAACTTTGAATGGTAATCTCTGAAGAATGAACCTTAACTTTAATGGACAATTCATGCTTCTTTTGCGATTACATGTAAAAAAAGTGCTCGTGTGTGTCCGGTTATCCGAAGATTCATTACACGTTTTGAGTAATTCTTAGAACATCTCTTCTATTAACTTCATCCTCTTTTTTTTTTAGGTTCCATAGTTTCCATCGATGTAAAGTGTCTGTGTTTTGATTTTGAACAGGATCACTCTAATTCAAAGATCTGACACAATGAATTTCGTTTGAATAATTTGGTTAAAATATAGAATGGCAGTGGCTCACCAATGGCCAAACAGTGTTTCTCGTCAAATATTGTTGCTGAACTCATCCCTATCGACGACATCATGAATAAGAAAAAGTATAGACTTTAACGATTCACAATTTTGCAAGATAATAATCCGCAATATTTTTTCATACTTGGCTGTAGAAACGCAGATCAAGAGTCGTCTTGAAGTGAAGTGGACCGATTGAATATCAAAATTGGTGCAATAATGAGGCGGAGTTTCTTGCTACAGAGTTTGAAATATTTTTTGATACCCTTATATTTCATTTCATTAGTTTTATTCAATTAAAACATTTGACGAAGTAATAATAATATTGTAGAAGCTGTTTGAAGCAAATTTTGATAATTAAAGTGAAAAAGTCAAACAGTTTGATCTGGGTTGGCCCTCGTCTCTTCTGGGGCCAAATCGTCTCTTCCGTGATGGTATAACTCGTGAACGGAATTCGCTTATTTGGGATCGTGACATCCGTGAACGTATTGTACGTATCGTAATTCAGTATTATGTCTTCAGTGAACGAGCAGTGTTGTTTCAGTGAACGTACACTTGCTTTCGAAATGTCATTCGATCGTCAAAGAGGAGACGTATTTTTTGTTGACAAAGGATAATGGTTCAACTAAAATGTGAGTTTTTGAAAATGTAAATAATCAATCAAACAGATATTAATATTTTCAAAAAAAATTATTATAGGACGACCATAAATTAAATTAATTTGACACAAAAGATCATGTTGGCAAAATATATGAAAGACCAAAAAATGTGATTCCGAATTGTGCGCAGGGAAAAGCCACAGCAATTCGGCTATGGAATGAGCTCGCTATTAAATTAAATATCGTAGGACCTCCGATTAAAGATGCTTAAATGTGGCGAAAGGTATTTTAGAGTGTTTCCCACAAAAAAGCTGACATTTTTCTCTTTTCGTTAATTTCACAGGTTTATGCTGATCAGAAGTATCAATTTAAGAAAAAATTTTCCTCCAAAAAGGCTTCGAAGCTAAAAATAGGTGGCGGGCCATTTGATGAGAAATTTTTGACCAGAGCCGAAGAACAGATAATTGAAGCCAGTGGCTTGAAAGTCGCTGTAGAGGGTCTTACACAAGTTAATACATTTGGCCAACCCAAGACAAAGAATAGATCCCCAGAGAAAATAAATACAGATACCGACTTCAACTATTCCTCAGACAGCTCATCACAGCACGCATCCTCCAGTCAAAATAACAGAAAAGAAAACAAAAATCCCGAAAAAAAACCAAGAAAAACAATAATATAACCCCTGATACGAAAATGGCCTTCCATGATAATTTATTTCAAACAACTCAATCGACTATAAACACCAATAGAGATTTTGCACAGGATCAGATCAGATTTTTCGATAAAATTTAATCTCTTTGACATGTGATTGTCATTATATTGAAAAAACATATTACATTTTCCACGTTAAATCTAGTACAATTTCTCAGTTAACGATTGCAACTACGTTCCGTGAGCAATCGTATGCCGCGATCCCAATTCAGCAATTCGAATGACGTATAACGTAATTTTTATACGTACGATCGACTATCCGTTCACGGAAGAGACGATTTGGCCCCTGAATTATTCTGACAGAAGAAGGACAGAACGACAATTGACTATACATTAATATTTTTGTATGTTTAAATTTAAAACAAAAACTTCAAAAATGTGGCTTACATGGAGCAATAAGTTTTCAAATTAGAAAAACTTACTTCATTTCTATACAGGATGATTTCTACAAGATGCAGCATATGGCTATAGTGAGTAGGTTAGGCCGGTAAGTATCTTCGCCCGAAATCAGCGAAACCACATACAATAATGCCATAAAGTTTTTTTTAAAGCCTTTTTAGCAAATAGCGTTTGTTCCACTGATAATATACGTTTTCAGCACGCCATCGCTTTTGCAGATATATCATCCCTTTCTTCATTTTGTGACAAATTTTAATATACTTACTTACACTTAAGCATTTTCATCAATGCTATTATAACCATTATTTTTTTTATTGTTTGTGTGTTTTTTCTCAGATTTTTATATTTATACATTTCACAAGTTATGTCCCACAGCTCTCTTAAATTTTTATACTCATTAATCAAGTTAACACAATTTTCACTATCAAAATTTAATAAGAGAGAATAAGGTTTTTTATTATTTTTAAAAGAATAAAGAATATGTCGAGAACATTGTATACAAATTTTCTAGTCAATCCGAGTACAACCAAAGGAGTTACAGCGTATCAAACGACCGGCCGTGATACCTGATTTTTAGAAGTGCCCGGTAGCCGTCCGATACTCCCTTTCTCCGCATGTGTGTCTTTCAAAGGATGTAAACTGACCTTGTACATATTGTATATTTCCAGGTACATTAAATTTAAACTAGTTTACTGGAACACTTTCTGCTGAACAGTTGTGTACTGTAACAGAGCTTAAATTTCTCGAAATTATTTTCATATTTTCGTTTATGTTCGTTCGTAAATAATTGTATTTTTACTCGTTTAGTGTTATTTTGAGGGACATAACAGTTATAACCTTTTTCAAGAAAAGGTTATGCTTTAACCGGTATCCATAACTAATTTCATATCAATCTTCAAATAACCATTATTGACCAACCACTTTTTTTTTTGGTTACCAATAACCATTATCAATAACCAAAACTTTTTTTAGGTTACTGATAACCAATATCAATAACCAAAATGTTTTTTAGCTTACCGAGCTCCCATTTCGGAACGAGTTGGTCGATTTTAGTGATCGAGGTGTCTACGGAGAGCTAAAAACGTTATTTAGACGCTAATAGTACAAGCAAATTAAAATTCTAATTGAAAAGTAAAAAATATTGAGATATTGTGAAAACTCCGCGTTTTTAAGGTTACCGAGCTCCCATTTCGGAACGAGTTGGTCGATTTTAGTGATCGAGGTGTCTACGGAGAGCTAAAAACGTGATTTAGACGCTAATAGTACAAGAAAATTGAAATTCTAATTGAAAAGTAAAAAATATTGAGATATTGTGAAAACTCCGCGTTTTTTAGGTTACCGAGCTCCCATTTCGGAACGAGTTGGTCGATTTTAGTGATCGAGGTGTCTACGTAGAGCTAAAAACGTGATTTAGACGCTAATAGTACAAGAAAATTAAAATTCTAATTGAAAAGTAAAAAATATTGAGATATTGTGAAAACTCCGCGTTTTTTAGGTTACCGAGCTCCCATTTCGGAACGAGTTGGTCGATTTTAGTGATCGAGGTGTCTACGTAGAGCTAAAAACGTGATTTAGACGCTAATAGTACAAGAAAATTAAAATTCTAATTGAAAAGTAAAAAATATTGAGATATTGTGAAAACTCCGCGTTTTTTAGGTTACCGAGCTCCCATTTCGGAACGAGTTGGTCGATTTTAGTGATCGAGGTGTCTACGTAGAGCTAAAAACGTGATTTAGACGCTAATAGTACAAGAAAATTAAAATTCTAATTGAAAAGTAAAAAATATTGAGATATTGTGAAAACTAAAATCGGGAAATGCTAATAAAAATAAAATAAATGCTATCCATAACTGAAAACAAATAGTCGGTCAGAATGGTAATTCACAACCAAAAGGAAATTCTAAAGCGCACAATAAAAGTTTACATTAACTCTGTATTTCATCAAGCCTGATTTAACTCTGGAATAAACGTACTTTTAATACTATTATTTCATTTTTTTATCCTTTATTTATATTCTTTATAGCTCCTTGTCACACTTTTCATAGGTCATATAATTCTACATACTTTTTAGATTACAAATGTAAGATAGATCCTGTTATTATTGAGTGATATACAGTACAAACGAGTGTAATTGCTTTGATTATGAATAATATACTCGATTTTTCTTAATATACACTTAAAACCGATTTCTATTCTTCTTGTTTAACCTAAACGCATACCTGCCACTGAAATCGCTACTGCTATGAACCAATAACGGCTATTTGGTTTCTTTAAAAATCACTCTCGTTTGTTAATTCAGAGTGACAGCAGTGTGATTTTTTTGTGGCAAAAAAAATTTACTATGGGCAGAAAAAGAAATATTTTTATTCGTGAATATTATAGTTATAACCGCGATACTGACGAAAATAAGTGTAAACTATGCTCAGTAATATTAAAAGGGTCACATGTTACAAATTTAAAAAGACATGTCGTGGCAGCGCACTTCGAAGTTTACGAACGGGAAAGACTCGAGTTCGAAGAAAGTGTGGATAAAGACCTAACTGAATTGAATAAGGTCAAATTCTCAATGCAGTTGTCCAAAAGTGAAGTTATGAATGCGTGCATACGTTTTGTGACGCAACAATCACAGCCTTTCGCGTTTTTTGATAGCGAGCCTTTCAAACTACTAACCGGGCAAATATTTCAAGGACTCAATTTAACGCCAGTCAATTCTTCAAACATTGTCCATCTCATTAATGAGCGTTGTCTTGAAATAAAAACAAAATATAATGAAGCAGATTAAGGGGCGTATAATTTGCTTAAAAATGGATAGTGCTAATTGACACGATAGGTCCGTTTTAGGTGTGAATGTTCAATTTATTGAAAAAAATGTGCTTAAAGTGTTTACGTTGACCATGAAAGAGGTATTTCGTAGGCAAACTGCCGAGAACTTGAAAGAAGAGCTTGAAGACATACTAACTGAATACGAAATACCAAAGCAAAAAATTTATTCAGTAACCACAGACAATGGACGAAATATGCTAAAAGCTGTTAATTTACTATCGACGCCGGCCTTAAATGACGAAGAAAGTGAGTCGGACGACAGTGTGAACGATTCCTTGGAAAGCTCGATCGAAAGATTGTTTGAGGCAAACAGGAATATCTGTTCAATCAGATATGCAGCACACACCCTTCAACTTGCGGTCAAGGACTTTCTTGCAGCCAATGTACCCGACATTGTAAATCGTGCTCGGCAAGTTGTTAAAACATTAAGAACTCCAAATTTAAGTAAGCAAATATATAGTAATTATATTGAATATATTTAATTTAAATTGATCCAATTTTTGCTGATCCTTTTAATAAACGAGTCCTTGGAATTTGTAACTCATCTCGGATGTAGACTTGATTTTTTGGACTTTTTCAAGGAACTTTATTGAACATATAAAAACCTTGTGTTTCTATCAATCCATTTGACTACAAAAGCATTTACATTCAGATATTAATGTTAGCATTCTTTTTTTAATGATGAGTTTAATTTTTAATTAAGTTAAAATCAATGATTTGAATATATGAATATATATAAAAAAAACATGACTAAATATTATTCAAAAGGTCATAGACATTTATACTATTTATATTATTTATTTATTTAGTTTTTGAGATATTGTGGTATTATTTACGATCTTAAGTGACACTCACTGTAGATAATTTAATATATGTCAAGTCAATTTCATCTAACTGAGCTGTATTTAACTTCAAGACATTCCCTTCAAATGCTGAACTTGGGTAAGCCTCAACTGGATGTAGCAACAAGGTGGAATACAACCTTCACCATATTATTATACAAGGATGTTTGCACAGAACAGCTAGTAGAGCCACTAACGCAGGGAGAATGGGATGTCATCGCAGAGGTAGTGTCGGTCTTAAGACCACTGTATGAGGCTACGTTAAAACTTCAGCGAGAACAGTTGCTATTAGACGATTTTTTTAAGTTGTGGGTGATCTTGAACACTGAACTTAGGAATATGGACATCAGAACAGCTGAAAAAAGTTTTAGAGTGCATTGAGAACAGGGAGCCTCAATTAATAAATACTGATGTTCTTAATGCTGCCATATTTCTGGACCCACGTTTTCGGCGAACGCTTTCATCAGCTAAAAAAGAGCTGGCCAAAACCCATTTAAAAAAACTAGCAACTTCTATGATAGCTTTAAAACAGGAACGTACAAGTAGAATAAAATTTTAATGAGCCTTTTTAAATGAATACTTATTTTTGTAATTTTATACTTAAAGCAGGGTCATAATGGAAATCGCCCAAGTACAAGTCAACAAAGTGCCTTTCTCAATGATGAGCTGCCCAATACTCCGTCGTCTGTAAGGAATTTCATTAGGGAACTGGAAATCGACTCATCATCCGAAGATGAAATCCCTGATTTAAACTCCCAGCAGCTCATGAAAGCATTCCTGGAAATTGACACATACAGGGAGATGCGAGTCGATATACATAGATGTTAATCTATTAGATTACTGGGAGGAGAAAAAACTAATATATCCAAATTTGCGTGAATTGACAAAAATTGTTCACGCCGTTCCAGCAACCCAGGTCTCCGTAGAAAGGGCATTTTCTGCACTACGGTTGATATTAAATGACCTGAGATGGAATTTATCTGCCGGAAACTTGAGTGCAATTATGTTTGCCAAACTCAACGATGAGTAAATTTCAAAACACTCCAAGGTCGATTACGGCAAATCCTTTGTTACACTTTTTTTTTATTTTTTTATTATTTTATTTTTTTCTGCGGGGTGAGCTTCCTACCAGACGCGTCGTCAGGTGGTGGATAGAGGAAGCCGCGGGACGGTATGTTTAAATGAAGTTTCGGTCAAATTACTCGTTGTTCCGCGGCGAATGTGGTTATAGCAGTGATGACGACTGTCAAAGCCCATCGCGAACCAGCTCATAGAATCTATAGAATTGAAACCAATAAAGAAAAAAATAAAATTGAGGAGGATAAACAGGTGTACGCAGATTGTATTCATTATTTCTTTTAACTTTTTTTCGGTTTTGGTACGCATTTGGGTCTTAGGAGTTGTTAATTCAAATTTTGTTTGGATTTCCAGATTTTACAGCATTCTTCCTCTTCTGAGAACGCGGAGTTTTCACAATATCTCAATATTTTTTTACTTTTCAATTAGAATTTTAATTTTCTTGTACTATAAGCGTCTAAATCACGTTTTTAGCTCTCCGTAGACACCTCGATCACTAAAATCGACCAACTCGTTCCGAAATGGGAGCTCGGTAACCTAAAAAACATTTTGGTTATTGATATTGGTTATCAGTAAACTAAAAAAAGTTTTGGTTTTGGATAATGGTTATCGGTAACCAAAAAAAAATTAAGTTATCGAACGGTTATTGGTAACCAAAAAAGATTAAAGTTATCGATAATGGTTATCGTCAACCAAAATAAATTTTGGTTATTGATAACGGTTATTCGTAACCAAAACAGATATAAGTCGAGCGTAATGGTTATTAACGACCTTTACTATTAACTCTTAATTTTAGAGCAACCTTTTTCAGGAATATGAAAAAAATAATCGTTATTTTGGGTCCCTGGTTATTTTCTAAGGATGTTTTGCTTTGTTGTCCTTTTTGGATGAAATGGGCATCTTTACAGGCCCAAATGCTCACTAATGGGCGCGCTTAACTGATGAACTACTTATAACCCGAGCGAACGAAGCTGCGAGTTCAAGACTAGAGCGTAGAATTCAACGTAGACAAGAGCAAAAAGATGCATTGGATATGCTGCATCTGCAAAATAACGTAATGGACAGTATTGCAATATCATGAATGTGAAAAAAAATTACTTATTGCAAGGAAAAGAATAAGACAGCAGTCGAATCCGTTCGATTTGCTGAATGAAAAGTAAGTGGACAAGCTGAAGTTACAATTCTCTGTTCAAATATGTAGATGTTTTTGTTCTAGATTTATAAAATATTTTCGGTTGTCTAAAGAAGCACTTCGAAGCGTGCTGGATGTGATAAGTAACAAGCTTCCTGAAAGCAAGCGATCATCGTCAGTACCACCTATACTCAAGCTAGCGGCAACTCTGCTGATTCTTGCTGAAGGTGGTTTTCAAAGTGGCGCAGGCAATGATTTCAATTTGGGATTAGCTCAACCCACAATGAGCAGAATTTTTTCGCAGATAATTAACGTTCTGGAAGTTCATATTTGTCCTCAGTGGATCAAGTTGGACATGAACGACGAGGAAAAAAATGTAATTAAACTCAATTTTTTCAAAAAAACAGGCTTTCCTGGTATAATAAGGTGTGTTGATGGCACCCAAATAAGAAAATTGCCACCTAAAAAGGAAGAACAAAATCTATATTTAAATAGAAAAGGATTTTATAGCCTAAATACTATGATTGTAAGTATTTATTTACACTGTGCTTTAATTGAATTTAACAAATACATATGTCTTCTTACTTTCTCTTAAGGTCTGCGATCATAAAATGTGCATTAGATTTATTGATGCCCGACAGCCTGGTTCCAGCCATGCTGCTTTTATCTGGAACGATCTTAAACAGATTTTAAAGACGAAATTTGAAAGCGGAGAAAGAAATTCTTGGCTTCTTGGTATGTGCTTTATTTATCAGTAAAATCATTTGTAATAATGTACGGTATTCTTTAACTCCACAGGTGATGCAGGATATCCACTCGAACCATTTCTAATGACACCTTTTAGAGTATCGCAAGCAGAAAGTCCTCAAAGCAAATATAACGCAACCCATGCGAAGGGAAGAAACATCATTGAAAGGACGATAGGGGTGTTAAAAAACCGCTTTCGTTGTATATTTGGTGCTCGACAAATGCACTAAAGCACAAGAAAAGCAACGCAATTAAAAATGTGTGCGCAGCATTACATAACATTTGCATTTATTATAGGACAGAACTTCCTCTAAATACAGATAATTATGATTTCCTTTTAGAAACGAATGAAACATCAGAGAATTTTGCTAGCAACACCGAGAATGAAGAAGCAACAACAATCAGAAATCAGATAATGAACTCATTGTAATTTATTTAATAAAACTTAAAAACTGAAAACTACTTAAAATCCATTGCGTTCACTTAAACTAAGAAAAACTAATAACTCCCATTTATTTTTGAAATTTATTTTATCGATTCCCTTGCTAAATCCCTAGGGGATCCCTAGGCAAGGTTTCTCTTGGAGAATTGACACTAAAAGCTCGAATTGCTTACTGTTTGTAATTTTCATCCTTAAATATACTATAAAAGTCAATTATGGACTTTGATAAAATACACAAAAAAAAACTACTTTCTAACATCTTTGCAGCCATTGCTCATCCCGTTGTCAACTAAATGGTAAACGACGAAAATCATCGTTTTTTGTGACGTTTTTATTTAGAGAATTACAAATTACTGCGCAGAATGATAACCTACCACACAAACGCCGTTCAACATTTCTGAACGACATCTGTTCTTTCGTTTCGTTAACAAACGACAAAGGGAATACCGATTTAGTCGTGTCGTTTCTTTTAGAGTCGAAAACGACAACGGAAAATGGGGTGATGCTATAGAAAAAAAATTAATTGAAACCATTTTAGGCAGGAAAATTCGTGAAAAACCTTCACAAATACAAAAAGTATAAAAAGAAAACGCGAACGAGAAGTTTTAACATGCTTACATATTCTGAGTACCTAGTGGGAAGTGCTGTGCCATTTCCTAAAGCCGAATTGCTCGTCGAGGAATATGTAGTTTCCCTTTTGTAGTTTTTCATAAATTTTACTTAAACTACTGAGCAAACTAACAGACCTATAGCTGTCCACATTGTTAGGTGGTTTTCCAGCTTTTATAATGGGCACTATTTTTGCAATTTTTCAGGCGTCTGGAAAATAATTCAACATCAAACACCCGTCAATAATACACGTTAGGTATTTAGTTCCTGACCTCGGCAATTGTTTGCCCCCCTTTTTTCGTGCCTTCAGGTTCCTGACGATGTCTGTTTTATTTTCCTCGGAATATCTGTATTCAGACTTTGAATTCTACTGTTGATTAATGTATCTGTTGCTGCGTCACCCATGTTAAGAGACGCAATGAAGTTCTTAGCAAAGTTCAGGGCCAGTGCATTTGCCTCTTCTTCATCAGTAAAGAGGGTGTTACTAGCGTTTTTGAGAAAAGGTAATTGTCTATTCTTACTTTTAACTTATTTAAATATAGTATATTCCAGAAAGGTTTCGCGTTCTTGTCAACATCTTTGAGGTTATTGTTCCACCTTTCGTTGCGTTGGCACAAAATGTTTCGAAATCAGTTTATTGAGATACTTTTTTATGCGGTATTCAATTATTCGAAATCTTTGCAATCTTTTTTCAGCTAAATTTCTCATTCTAATAACGTCTGGTACGATTGGTGGAAGTCTTATCACAGAGTATTTTACAGGAATTTTGGGAACACATATTTCGACAGAATCAAGGATAGTTTAAGTAATATCATGTATAGTATGTGACTATCAACGTCTCCCTTAGTTACTGGTATCTAGGTTGACGTTTATTCCACAGAATTTTGCATGGATTTCTAACCTAAATTGTGACCAATTCGCTTCCTTAAATTGATAAGTACATACTTTTTTTAGACCAGACCCAAGAAGTCGTCAAAAAACTGGGTTGTGATCAGGATAAATAGTTACAAAGAAAGCGAGGAAGACGCGCGAAAACGAGATCAAGATGGGACATAAGTGGGGGACTAGTAGGATACAAGACAGAAACATTCAACCTTGATGTGAGATTTGCTAGGAGGTTTCCCCATGCATTTGCTCTTAAGCAACCCCAATCTCTGTGTCGACATTAAGATCACCCCCAATTAGAAGATCTGAGTTAATAGTGAAGTGTTGGCGTAGGTCATTATTCAAGCCTATCCTTCAATCGTTCGATGCCAGACCCCCGGAAAAATAAACACAGAAAATTTTAATCCTTCTTTGAATTCTAAGCTCATGTTCTTTTGTTGATGGTCTATTTTGAAATTTCAAGTATAGAAAACTTTAAATCGATTTTCACGAAAACGTCATTTTTGAAGTTCGTGAACCTAAGAACTCAGAATCTACTGAACCAATCCTTTTGAAAATTTTAACATTACTTCTTCACATAAATCAACAGGTAAGCAGGAAAAGTTTTTTTTCGGGTTTTTCACTTCCAAGTGCTGCAAAAAATAGAAAAAAAAAAATTCTTCCTAGTTACCTCGAGAGATACATCACGCTTTACTATATCTGGCAACGGTTACGGCAACACGAAAATCAATGGGCAACAAAACTAACACGGCGGTGTTGCTGCGACGATTGCCTCGTGTGTATCTAGCGGAAGCGCTTATTAGAGTGAATCCATTAGAACTTTTCAAAGAGGGTTTAACAAGGTACGCTACTTGAATGAAGTCTTAGCTTATATCGCATTGAAGGAGATCACATTGAGAATTTTTTTGTAACAAATGTTGGATTATGAAATTTGAAACACTAATCAGTTCCGGAAAGACGTTAACAGTGATAAGAAAAAGAATAGTAGATCCATGAAGAATTGGAACTCACAGGTAGAGGTATACCAATGATTATGCAAAGAAATAAGAATGTCATTCTGCATACGGTAAGGTGATCGACGATATTTGCAAATTCCTTGTTCGTGCAGACATCCGAATCTCTCCTTATTATAGTGGGTGCGAGGTGGGTTTCTGCCCTGTTGTTTTTCCTCGGCTAGTTCAAACCCAGTAATACCTTTATATCCCGGAACTCTAGTTGAACTATGCAGAATTTAGCTTGTTTGATAAGCTTCAACTGATGCGTTCTAGCGAACCTACAATCCTACTTCTGAGTATGAAATTATGTCCGAGTCGTCGATGATTCTTTTTTATTGAAAATAGCTTTAAAGTTGTTTCTTTTTGGAGATCGCTTTGTTGGTTAAATTTTTCTCCTCCAAGTTAACTGGTGCCACTATTGAGCAGAAGTTCAATGGTTGCGGTCAGCTCTGGGTCTAGCATGACTGGAATTATTATAGAATTAAATTGCGCAGAAGAGATTGAGTTTTTTATAATTTTCTTCCCCTTTATATATTGCGAAAATTAATATGTCTTACGCACAGAGCGAGCAGAATGATTTTAAGCAGACAAATAAAAGATTCTTTAGTGGTTTGAAAATTCTGTGTTTTGATTTCGAATAGCTCCTTGGGCATAGACAAATTATCTTCACAAACCATTATTTTGACGATACGAATTCGAATCTATAGCATAAGCGGGGAGGATTTATCACTACAACACCAGCAACCACCTCGGATCGATGCTTTCTGTAATTACGCTATCAACTAACTATCAGTACTGCTTAAAAAACAAGCATTGTAAGTGACAGTGTTACACATAGAGTAATACCCATCTTGTCACAGTCATCATTTAGCGTGGTGTTAGTTGTTAGTAGACATAAATAAATAAAGCCTAACACCATACACAAATACAAAGTTTAACAAATATTAAAAAAAGAATATATATTGTATTAACAAATGTTAATTATAAAATAAATACAAATAAAAATAAGAGTATTGAAAAAAGACGTAGCATGCACATTAAGAATTGACCCGTCCAAAAAGTTTTTGTTTGAGTGCCAGTTTACTGGATACAAAATCGAACATATGACAGTTTGTATTCGCTTCTATTGACATCCGAGTAACAGGTTCGTTGCACCCGTAATTCGTACGGTGGTATTTTATGTCAAAAATGTTTGAGTTTCTAAAATTGAAAGACTTTACACTAAAATTGACTTGGTTAAGAAGTGGTGGTTTAACAGCAATAAGCTGATGTAAAAACACAATATCACAGACTTCCCGACGTTTTTGTAACGAATCAAAGCCGATAAGTAGAAGACGGTCCTTATAAGGTGGAAGACGAAGAGGATCAGCCAATGATAAATGCCGAAGTGCGAAACGAACAAATTTGCGTTGAACAGACTCGATACGGTCAATTTGTGTTAAGAAATACGGTGACCACACATTGGATGCATACTCAAGCTGTGGCCTTACAAATGTAATGTACAGGGTACTCGTGATTAATGGACATGAAAATTCTTTACTCCACCGTTTGATGAAGCCGATAAGGGTGTTGCTTTTGTTGACTATTTGCTCAATATGAATTGAGAAGTCAAGATTTGGAGCGAATTATACACCTAAGTCCTTTGTCAGTTTTACTTTAGCCAGCGTAGAACTATTTATGGTGTACACAGAGGAGAGAGGATTAAGTCTTCTCGAAAAGGACATGCTTAAACATTTAGATATGTTTAATGATAAGCAATAATTGAAGCACCATTTTACAAAAGAATTAAGGTCATACTGTAAAGCGCTGCAGTCGGATAGATTGTGGATACACTTAAATATTTTTATATCGTCGGCATAAATTAGAACGTTTGAGTTCTTGAGCTTACTAATAACATCGTTAATGGCTAGAATGAATAAAAGAAGACCAAGGTGGCTACCTTGAGGCACACCTGAGGTAGCGTTTATTGTTTTAGAGGTCGGACCCCTAAACAAAACTTGATATTGTTCTCCCGTCAAGATACGAGAGATAGCTCTCTCAAGACGTTCTAAGAACCGAATCTGTGATCGATCAATTGACTTCTCGGTTGCCACTTGGTGTGGTATCTAATCTTATTTTCGACTGTTGGCAGTAACATGTGGACAAATTTCCGGAAGAATGTACCTCTGGTGTAAGCGTTTCGAATGATTCTTTGGAGTAAGGGAAAATCACATTACAGCGCGTCAGCTTAAATATTGTTTGGTCTCAAAGGTATCGGTTAGCACATTACCGATCTAAACGGAGCAAGATTAACCCTCCATCGCATTCCTGCACAATCATGGCTCTTCAACACTTTATCGACTTATAAATCAGGTCACTTGAAAAAAATGGTTATGGCCATGCATGTAATATTTTTCGCATTTGTTGAACCTACAGATTATTGCCGCCTCCGAATGAACTCAAAAGCTGTATCTTGACAGTTTTTACTCATCGGAGGACTTTCAGTCACTCGCGAGCGTGATCGTGGAAAATGTTCTTACTCTCACCAATGAGCCACGGGCATCTAAATGGTATGGTGTCATAGCCGGGCGTGAAATCAATGAAAAGACAGTGATTTTCGGTTTGGTGCTCCTGTTTGGGTTGTGAAATGGAAGATATCTTAATCCAATCTCCGTCATGTTCATCAAGGCAAAAGCGTTTCCCATCGGTAAAGATGACAGTTCTCCAGCGCTTCTTCCATCTTAAATGATTTCTGGGATATTTCAAAGCGGCATGTCGATGGCTTTGTAGAAAAGCGGATTTTGCATTTCAAACGCTTCCTTTGAAGATGTTGCGCTTCAGGTAACACACGCTGGCAAATCATTAACTTTCTGTCCACATTTGAATTTGATGCTTCTTTAAGTAGGAACCGCCGATCTTCTGGTGTCAAGCTTTATTTCTTCCAGGTAGGTATATTTTGCCATAATTTTTTTTTTATCCTTAAAATAATTTGAAACTGGACGACTGCGTCTCAAAAGTTTTGTAATTATGTTGACAGAAAATCCATCTTGGCGCATTTTATTGTTTTGGATCTCCGTATGGTTTAACATCCCTCCATCATGTTTAAATACTTTCTTTTAAATCAAATCACTTAAACTCATACTGCGATGGAATCCGAAGTTAATATACCAAAGTTTTATACCCAGAATCAACCATTTGCGGGTAATTGGGTTCAAATTAAGGCAAAAAAATTATTAATGCTGATTAGAATCTTCTTACAAATCGGTAATGATTACCTAATAGCAATACATGGAATAAAATATGCGAGAAACACCGAAATCAGGGGGGTGTCTCATCCAGTTGTCGCGGAATGTAGTTGTTGATGGATCGACCGAGAGATATTTGGTATTGACTATTATTTGCCATACCTTTGCTTAATGTATTCTGCTGCCAGAATTTCGGTCTCCTTGGCCGTGAATATTTATATAATTTTTATAAATACATGAGTGCATAATATTGTTTAATAAATTGCTTTTATTTTACAAGTACTATTGTAACTGAATCAAACACTTTTACTTTAATTTAATATTTTTAAGATTACTCATTTTAAAACTGGTTTAAAAAATGTTTTTTTTATTAAATAGATGGTATAATACATAAACAAGAAATATTTCCATATTTAAAAAAAAATAGCTTCAACAATTTCTTTAACTGTACATATATATTAAAAAAAAAAGAACTCAAAATAGTTATAACACGCGTTAAATAGAAAAGGTATCATCAGATATCTAGATCCTTTATAGAGCTTTCAATACATATTTTTATGTTTTATAAAAAATGTAATATTAAAATATTATTTATTCAGATTCATTTATGTGACTATAATGATGTAGAATGTTAAAGTTGAAAAACAGTTTTGAAAATTATCGGAAGCTGATTTTGAAGGTGAAGATCAAGTCATCCGATGCTAATTGAATTTATTTAGGATATCAAATAATACTAAAGTAAAGTTTACGTTCTATTACAGCCGAGAATTAATTCTGTGTCTTTTTCAATAGTGCAGCGTTACTATTTTATTTTTCTCCACCAAGTTCATTCTTCAATTTAAAGTTATTTCATTCATATATTCATATATTTGTCTTCAAATGAAATAAAGATCAATTTTGTTAATTATGTACATACATATATTTGTTTACACCTTATTTGAAAGGGGTTTAAATTTTGATGATGCAACCTATCTGCAGGTTTGCAATCTTTTCAGTATGAAAGTTTTTCAGTTAAAATTTAACTTTGACTCGAAAGCCAATAAAGTCTTCAGCGAGTCCCTGCTTTGTAGTTTAGAACAATTTCTTATCGTTACTTGGATCATGAGTTTAATAATTCTTAACTTTTTCCTTAGCATTATATATGTGATATACAACACACAATAGTTTTTTTTCACTCTTTATTTGGAGCATCACTTGCTCTTCCAAACTCCCTTTCTTTCTGTACGGCTTAAAGCTGATTCGCCCGTTTGTGTTTTCTACTCGCTGGACATGGTTTGTCGATGTTTCCGTTTCTCTTCTTATTGTTTGCAAAATTCATTTTTTCAACGACAACTTTCACATTCATTTTGAACAGCAGCGCGAACTTCTTAATCGACACCGGTGCGAATTTATCTCCAATGGCGATCTGCGTATAGATCTTTGATAAATCCACCGGTTCCGGTTGTTTACCGTAATGTGATACGCTTTCTGGTGAAACTTCAATCTTTGGGTCGATGTGCTTCTTTTGTTTGTCTTCGGCGGCGTACGTCACCGATGTGATTGTACTAAAAAGTGGAGCAGCAGGTGGCTGTGGACGATCCTCACATATAGAAGACTTCCTCTTTTTGATTTTCTGCGGTCCAGTGTGGTTTGTGAAATCACTTAAACTATGATCGCCCGTGCCAAATGCTACGGTGCTCCTTCGTTTAGCGATTCGCTTAGCTGTGACTGGAACTGGCGGTGGGGGGAGTAATGACGATGCTTCCCTAGCCTCAATTGATTTCTTAGCCATTAAACGTGCCATGCAAAGCGGCGGAATGGGCGGTTCTAGTGCCTTCTTACAAATTTCATCATACATGGCATTAATTCGCTCTGTGCTCCCATATTGGGTATGCACCAAGTTTTTCTTGTTCAGGATCAAGCCATTCGGAAAGATCAACAGCATTTGACCTAGGAAGACTGTCATGTCAGCCAGTGGATAGATTTGTTTGAAGTTCTTAAGTTCCTTCAAATGACACGAATAACAATGCTGCATGTAAGCATTAAAATTGCTTTGATCCGTCTTGCAAAAATGGCAGTATTTGAAGGCCTCGAAATGATCGATCATATGACGAAGTGTTGCCATCTCATTGGTCGACGAATACTGGCACATAGCACAGCGATAAATCACCTCATCCTTGATCTGTTTGTAGCGAAAGTTTGCGCTTCCGTGGCGAGTTCGCTCGTGCTCTATAATCGCTGCTTTGTCAGGACAGATTTCAGCGCAGAAATAGCATTGCATATAAACCTGGCATTCGCCAAGGTCTAGCATTCTTTTCAACAGGCTTGAGGAGAGATTTTTCACGTCTGTTGGCTTGTGTTCACGTTGGTAATGTCTGCTTAAGGATTCCAAACGATTTGGATTATATTCAAAGGGACAATGACCACAAGTATTGAGCAATTTAGGATCGGCTGCCCAGAATGCTAATCGTTGATGTTTTTTATTAACGTGCAGTTGCAACGAAACACAGTCGCCCACGAAAGAACACTGCGGGCACTTTAAACTTGAGTGTATGCGGAAGAAGAACGGTAATTGTGGCACGATTTCATTGTTCTTAACGTGCCAGTGCTTTGCCTTCCAATGGCCGGCCAGTGAATTCATATCTTCGCTCGTGTAATTGCAGTGGAAACACGCCAGAGCACCAGGCTTCAAAGTTGATTCCGATTCAATCACTTGCACTATTTCCACGTCATCGTCTTCATCGTCAAGGTCAACGCCGGCATTACTAAGACTTTGTTTAGTGCGCTCGGCATCTTCTTCGTTTTCCATGAGGATGCCACGAATGCTGCGCACTCGCTTGGGGTCGTCGCGTGACCACAATGGGCGCGTATCAGCAGCTTTATCTTGCGGCGTTTCATTGATTTTGTAGAACATATACTTGGCTTCGCGTGTTTTAGTTGGGTGTTTCGTGTCTATGTGATCCATGATGTGGGCCAAATGAGCCGAACCAAAAGGACAATGCACGCAATGGTATTGATGTTTAGCCCGGTGAGCAGAGTGAGCGTGCGAGATCATTTGATTCCAAGTCACTGTCTGATGTTTGCATAGGGCACATTCCCATTTGCATTTGTTGCTTGGATTTGCCGACGATATTGCTCCTGTTTGTTCACGAGTTTCGGATCCATTTGACGATGATGATAACCCTGGAAGCATACCTTTGCCCACCACTGGTTGCATAGTTTTTTTGACCTCGCGCTCTGTGCGGTCATACGATATTAAGTTGGCAAGCGTCAATGTGCTATGCTTGTCATGGATGTGCCGTTCGACAACATATTTCGTGTAATGCAAGTAGTCACATTCACCGCACTGGAATATTTTCGATCCGTGAAACCGTAGGTGTTGCACAATCCTCTCAGCGCAGAGGCTCTTCTTGCAGATATCCTCTTGGCAATGAGGGCAGCGGTAACCTTTTTCACCGCAATGCAAAGCGTTTAGGTGAGAGCGCAACATTTGGTCACTTATTGTTAGATACGTGCATCCTGGATGGCCACACACGAATCTTCGCATGTCGGGTACAAATATGGGCATTTTACCAGAGGCCCCGAATGCATCCTTAGATTTTGCTGCCCCACTTGTTGTGTTCGAGCTACATGCTAAATTAAGCATTTTATCGAAGTGCTTCTCGTTCTTTTCGAGACACGGAACAGGATTCACAGGGTCAACACTGGCCACGTCAACCTCTTGCTTATGCAGCTGCAAGTGCCGGTACATATTTGTTCTCACTTTTGTCCTGTAGTTGCAAACTGAACAGAAGACCTCGTTAATAAAGATCGGCTGCAGTGGGAGCAGATATTGCTCGTGCGGTTGGAAGTGGGTTTTATTCAAAGCTGTCTTACGCTCACAATCAGCTGCGAGTTTTTCTCCAAATTGCATTATCTCTACAGGCAACAGCTTTTTCGTACTGACCAGGTAAAATACGGACTTGCCAGATACCGAATCTGGTATTAATGGCTGTGAATGGACGATAGCGAACCGCATATGTGTCTCTTGGATGTGTTTTTGCGCTTGCTGGAAATTAGATAAGGTGGCGCTGCATACATGGCAAAAGTATTGATGGCGCGCATGGGTTTTTATGTGAGCTTTAAGGGCCATAGGCCGATGATAGCTAGCAGTGCAGTGTGGGCAGCGTAACACAGTACCGACACTTCTATTCGGGAAACTTTGTTGCATGTGATTCGATACGTGTGGCAGGAACTCCGGTTCTTTAAGGATCATTATACAATCTGGATAGAGCGGGCATTTCCAAATCTTGTCATCGGCGACTCCAGTCTCTGCCACTAGTTCCTGAGCAATTTTTTTCAAGCGCTCCGAAAAATCAAGCCTGTTATTTAAGCCCATAGTAGAGTTAGCCTCCTCACCCTCCGTTGAATCATTTGAATTTGTAGACCCGCGAAGTATATTTTGGATTTTTTCTGTAAGCTCGTTTGTTGATTGCACATTGCAATCGATGGATGTAGCATTCGATGTAGGACTTAAGTGTGAACGATTCATATGCTGAAAGTAATCAGTGATGTTTCTACCTGCATAACCGCACTCGTTACATTTTAGTGATCCGCGGTCATAGTCAGTCCGCATATGGAATGCAATGTGTTCGTTCATAACCGTTTGGAAATTTGTGAAGAATTGGCAATTTGTCGCGCAGCATTTGAAAGAGGGTTGTCTCGGTAAGGTATTCGTTTGAACTGGTGAATTCCTTTGAGATTGCAAATTGACAAGACCTGGATTCGATGGAGGCACAGCGATGCAAATTGGTAGATTTATTTGTATTGGTGCGGGAGAGCTCCTAAGCGGGACGTTTTCTACAGTCTGCAAAGGCGAATCGTGATGATTAAAAGCTGGCATCAGGTCTGGTAACTGCGATGCAGTTGATGAGGAAATCGCCCTTGAGTTAAGACTCACCACCTTAAAAAATGAATAATTAGAATGCTAGCATTAAAATAAAATCATATGTAGTGAAATACCTGACTGATCTGCATTCCCCCAGGTGTTGATTCTGCTTGGTTCAGCACCAAATTTCTTAAGTCATCATCCGTTACACCTTCTGCTACTCCAGTAATAGCGAATTCCTTGCTGACATTTTTATATAGCGGAATGTCGGTTCCAAACGCCGGTGGCGGTGCAGGTTGGTTCATTGCTCTGGGCTCACTTTGCAACAGAGTGGTCAAACTCATTTCTGTCGTTTGGTTGTTACTTAATTCCTTTTGCACGGGCGGAACTTGCTGGGCCGATTGCTTACCAGTTGACAGTATATCTCCTGTAAGGCGCCGGAATTTAATCCTAGGCTTTTCCACACCTTGATCCGCTGTCTTTGGTTTTGAATGGAAATCCAACATGTGTTGTATTTCACGACTTCCCTCAGAACATACTTGTGCGTTGCATGAATGACAAAATCCGTCCCATTGAAGTGCGGGATGCTCCACTAGGTAATGATTTTGTAGTCCATCCGGGTGTTCGGAGAATAGAAACGTGCAGGCTTTCACCATACAATAATACTTGACTGCATCACCATTGAATGAAAATCCAAAATTACCGATTCGCTGCACATTGCTCGCTGAGGATGGGGCAGGGTTTCGTGTTTGAACCGAAGCTGCAGACAGAGGGTTCCCAAGGACGTCATATTTTATGTGCTCCATATCTGTGGCCATCGCAATAGCATCTTGGAGGTTTGTCTGCTCTTCTGAGAGGAGGAAGATAGGTGAGTCCAAGTCATTTAGATCCAGATGTGGGAAACTGGTACCATCACCTTCAAGGCAGTTGAAGTTTGTTGCCAGAAGCATGTCTAAGGAGTCGCTTGGCGAATCTGGTAGAAGATCTGATAAGTTTGATATTTGTGGTGGAGGGAGTCTTGATTGCGTAGGTGCTGGTTTGGGGGCTGACACCGACGGCGGATCTTCTGTTCGTTTTTTCTTATCATTAGTCGACTTCTCTGTATTTGCGACGTCAGCTTTCTTCGTCTCCTTTTCTTTATTCTTTTTTGATCTTTTCTTTGGAGCTATTGAGGCATAAAGTCGACTGAGGGTTTGGAATATTGATTTGTTCTTGTTCTTGTCCTTTTGTAAAGCTCCCTTTGTCTCGGTTATCTCAATATCTTCCCAGTTTTCATTGTCGTCCTCGTCATTATTGTCTTCAGCCCACTCGCTTTCAGATCCATTTTCATCAACTGTTCCTTCGTGTTCATCGATTACGAGTCTCCCAGATTCATTGAACGACGAGTCGACTGATGGGCAGCCTATTTTTTCCTGGGCTTTTGTAGGTGACAGAACAGGTTCTGATTCTAAAGGCTCAGAAACGCTCTGTTGAGTTTGCATCTGCAGGTTGCTGCCTACTCCGGGTTCGGGATTTTTAATACCTTCTGCAACGACAATCTCTTCCCTCTCACCGCCGAGCATGTTCTGTTTTTCAATATTCTTAAAACGTTGACTTAGCCTCTCGGCTATGGTCATACGCGATCCAGTTGCCTGGCCTTCTTTTGCTATTACTGTGGTATTTACACTAGAATCCGAGGTCATTCCCTCATCTTGATCGATGGATCTCAAACGTTCCGTAAGTACGTCTGATGTCGGCGAAGACATTTCGCGGGATAAAAATACCTCGATATTCGACTCCTTCGGTGCTTTCATTAATTCCTGATCGTTTGTTACAGCAGACGTCGTAACTGGTGTGGGAATCTCATCACTCACCATTTTGGTCTTATCCTTATCCTCGTCCATCTTTGGCACTCCCATAGAATCTATCAATTTTATTTGAATGATGCGCTCAATGGACTGCTCATCGTCTAGATTATGCTGGTAGCTTAAATGACGTACGACTCCACTGTGTAGCATTTGAATAAAATTACACAAATGGCAAACATAGCCACTAACCGCATGTTCTTTAAGTTTGATCGGCTCACGACATACCTTCTTCGCATCTGGACGACACTTTTTGATGTGTTCCATCAAGTGGGAGCATCCATTCATGGCCTTGAAACACGCAGAACACTTGTATTGATACTCACCAGTGTGAGTTGTAAAATGTTCTATCCAAGCGCGGAGTGTTGTTGTGGCTTGGAAGAAACAGAACGGACAGCGATAATGGAAACTTGTCAAATTTGGTTTCTTCGCCAAGGAATACAAAGCCCGATTGCCTATATTTTGTTTGAATTCCTCCAAAATTGCGGGGGGAAGTCGCGAGATGTAAACTTCCGAGTCATTGTGAGCAGAAAGGTAGTGAGGAGCTATGTGGCGTGTCTTTTCTTGACAAATAATGCAGCAAGAGGAATAATCCGACATTGAATGCCACAGTGGATTGGTATTTTTTGGAATCTTTACTTCTTGTGGTGATTGCGTTATAAGTTTTTTAATTTCTTTTTTGGCAGGTCCATCGTGACCTACGATAATTTCTTCCTTAATCACTGCCTTTTGAACAATTTCTATGGATTTATCCGTCTTTTGAATAACGTCCTGATCGCCTTTGATTTTCTTCTTTAAGTGAACCAACTGAATATTATCATCTTCCTCGTCAGATTCCAAGAGTAAAGTAGGCGCACACTTAGATTTCGGACCAGGTTTCTTCTTAATTGGCGGTTGCATTTCTTTCACTTTCACAACCGACTCATCAGCATATTCTTCTGGAAGTTTGATAGGAGTATTTGGTTCGAGGACAGGCATCTCTGGGGGACGACTTCGGACTCGGTTTTGACTCCGAAGAGCTCTTATGTTAAGCGGACTAATCAAAACCTTTGCCCTACGCATTTGACGTTTTGTCGTTGTTGTCGGTGATGGAGAAGCATCTGTGGACGTTTCACCCTTAGATCGGGTTCTTCTTTCCTTTGGTTGTTCTTTGGGCTCCTTTTGCTCTTTTGACTTTGCAGGTTTCTGGTGTGATGTCTCCTTAGCAAGAGTACACATCCGTCTGCCAGTGGCTGTGACCACACCTTGACAAATGAACATGTCACGAATGTCTTCATTCAGCCGATCTAGTTCGTTCTTTTTGGTTCGTGTCACTCGAGGTTTGTTTTGTTCCTGATCTGTCTTTTTCGCATTCACTAAACTATCGTTTTCATCACTCTCTGTGCTGTAAAGTATGTTCTTTACTTGTTGGAGTTTCTTTTCATCCAGCACGGACTTGAGCATGTCGAGAATGCAATCTTTATTCGTCGTAGGATCGACGATGCTCTTTAAAAACCCTTCTAACCATTCCTGTTTCTTTTGGTTTTCATCGGCATCAGCAACAAGTGGTTGTTGTGATTTTGAGCCAGAACTGCTTGGTTCTTCTGGTGATTCAATTTCTTCTGCCGTGAGTGACTCAGCATTATGAGGCTCAAACACATCGCCACTTTGTGATGTCGTACTGCTTACGGCACATATCTGACCGTCGTCCGATTGCTTTCTTTTAACGGCTTGCCGCGAAGTTCTTTTGTTCACTGGAGTACATTTCTTAGCTTCAAGTTTGGGAGCAAGTTTTTCAACTGATTTCGGTGTCGAAGTTTTTGGAGTAGCACTAATGACTGCTGTCGCTTTTGGAGTAGCAGGTTTTTTCGTTGCCTTCTCATTAAAATTTATTGAAGCTCTTGTTTTCCTTTTGCCAGAGATAATATTCTGAGTTGATACTACGGAGTTGTCTGTGGTGGGAGAGAATATGTCCGAAGCCGACCGGCAGCGTGTGGGAGAGGAGGATGGTGAAGTGGTTTCTTCTCCGTCAGGCTGATCTTTTAAAATTGTTAAGCGACGTGTTCTGGTTCGACGGGGTTTTATTTCGTCGTCTTCTTCTTCTTGCACATCCTCCTCTTGGTCAGTTTTTATTTTGACATTGGTATCTTCTTCTTTTATTTCTTTATTAGGGATGGAATTTCTTTTTTTGGTCGATGTAGGGCGTCCAACGCGCCGTCCAGTCGTCGTTGACGATGATTTGGTTGAATCATCCAAACTTTCTTCTACAGTGACATTAGTGGATTCAGCCTTTAATTCTTCTTTAAGTTCTGTTTTTCGCTGTTGTTCAGAAGGATGGGACACAGTTTCAGTTTCTTTTATTTTCACTGGTCTTTTAGATTCCTTTGAGTGGTGGTCGAGCTGTTTGAAAACTTTTTCATTTTGATCGCATTTTTTGGAAGATTCATCTCCTTTTTTGTTCAGTTCATCATCGTTTGTCCGATTCCCTTCAAGCTTTGTTACAGGTTTCTCAAGTTCCTTGGACAAATTCTCAGACTCTTTAACTGGTTCCTCGTTCTTCTGTGTTATTTTTGACTCATCTTGTTTTGGTTTCTTGGGAATTTTAAATCCAGAGATATTTCCACCCAGTTCCTTTTCATACTGTGCATTCCTATACATCTTGTCGAGGGTCGAAGGAGTTGTTGTAGTAGCTACAACTGGAACTATATCACTAACTGGATCTGGAGTTTTAGATGTTTCCTCAACCGCCTGCTGCCGACATTTTGACTGTTTGTATTCCCAATACGTCTTTGGTTCTGGAGGTTTTTTCTTCTTGGACTCGAGGTATTTAATCCTCTCGGTTTGATCATTACGCTCTGGATTAAATTTCTCAACGTAAACCGACGCCGAGTTTTTTTGTGCTCGCGGATCTAGTCTTTGAATGGGCATACAAAATGATGGCTTCCCGATTTGGTCGCCACACGCAATCGGAATTGAATTACCTAAGTTAATGTCCATCAAACTTGGAATCGGTGGATTAAATGGTATTGGAGTGCAAAAAGTGCTAGATGCCATGGAGTCCATGTTCATGCCAGGACGAGCGTTCCTTAGCCGGGGATCGAACATATTGATTGCCGGCAAAATATTAGGTACAGGGGATGTGGCCATCGGCGATGAGACCAGAGGCGATATTTGTCCTATTTTATTCCCAACCCGAGGATCGACTGTGCGAATAGGTGATGCGAGCCGTTCCCTCCGGGGATGCGGATTGTATTTGAGAGCCAAGCGATCTGTCATTGGGTCCATGCACAAGTCAGGGGAAGACAGAACAGCTGCTTTTTCTGGTTCCGAATCCCGTTTGCGATGAGGGTGATATTTCAATGCTAACCGTTCCATGACAGGATCGGCTGGATTCGTTGGAGATGCAGGAGAGGGTTCGGTCGGTGAATGAAATGCTGTTGGAGATTTAAAAAGTTCCTGATCCTTATTTTTTGTAGTTGAATGGATCTGTGAAGGCATGATTGGCTTTTTAGTCGGCGTGTGACCTCTTCTATAGAAAGGTTGTTCCATCTCATCGTGGTCTCTGCTGATGGAGGACGGGGGCGGGGACTCAATTCCAGATGATGGTGGTGCTTTTGAAATCATGGCCAGCTTTTTTCTCACTATATCAAGAGCAGATGTGGCATTATCTTTTGGAACGCATATTGCCTTGGATTTATTGGCCTTTTCGTTAGCTGCCTCTAGGGATTCATTGAGCAAATCGTCAATATCATCCGCACTGAGGGGTGGACTCTTGAGAACCTCATCGATAGGTTTGATTGGAATTGCTGGTGGAACTTTTAATAGTGGAGGCGGTGTCGACTTTTGCGGTTTGTGTTTCATTTTGTCGTTTTTCACTTCGATGCGAAAGTTCTGGAAACGATTATCCACTTTTTCGCCTAGACGATTGAATATATTGTTTGGCTGAGTTGAAAATGATTGTGACTCAGGCTGTGGAATATTTGCGAAAGGGTTGAACTGTTCTTTCGGCATGTCAGGCTTCTTGTATTTGTAGATTGTATCATGGAAAAGTTTCTTTTGGAAATCATCTTTCTCCAAGCTGATGTCGGGTAATGGTGGAAAGGGTGGGGGAAGATGTGGCGAAATATCACGATTATATTTTCTTTTATCATGATGACGACGCTGATGGTTGCTATTAGACTCCCTATGTTCTCTTTGCTGCAAGTGTGACGGTGATGAGAGCGTACGAGGTGGTGGAGGTTTTGAAATCGGCTTCGATGGTGGAATTTCATCCTCGGGATCATCCCAATTTTCCTCTTCTGAACTGTAAACTTTTTTGGGTTCACTTTTCTGATGATTGTGTGATCTGTGGTTATTGGCTGTCGCAGACGTGGCAGAGGATAAAGAGCGCGATTTATGGTGTATAGACGAAGTGGAAGGTGATACATCAGGCAACGCGTCTCCAGCAAAATCCCTTGAATCAGACCAACGGCTATGGCTGCGTTTTGGATAATCGTGTGATCGATTTTGATATCTCGAAGAGCCTATTGGCATCGGTTCTTGTTGTGTTTTGCATTCTTCCCAAGGGAATTTTTGCATCATTCTTACTGGAGAACACCGACGTTCTGTGGGAATCTCCACAGGTGGACGAAAATCTTCGTCACCAAATTGCGTTGGACTCGCTGGACACGTGTTGATTTCAATTAAATTGTTGAAATTTGGCACATTTTTTGTTTTGGAAATCGACGCATGCTGAAATGTTGGTTTCTGTGGGCTTGGCTGGACACTCTTAGATTGATCGGAAGATATGACTGTTGTTATCGCTGTAGCATTTTCGGAAGTTTTACATTTTGCCTTTGGTGAAATCAATTCATCAGACTATAATAATAATAAAACCGTTAAACAAACTGGATATATTTTTATATACATTTTATAAATTAACCTTTTCAATTTTAGCATGGAGCTTCTTCAATACGGTTTCACACTTGAGTAGTGTATCAATTTTCAACCTAAATAGAATAAATAAAATAAAACATGTTTAAATAAAAGATTCTACTCACTTTTTCTGTTTGTTGTTAAGCAAATTGTGTAGCATTTGCATTTTTTCAAGCTGTGCTTTTCGAGGCTTGTCTTGATCGTTATTTTTTAGTTTGTCAATAACACGATCCAAGAACGGAATATATTTTTGCATTTCACTAAACTTCTGTTCGTAGAGAACATCTGCAATTGTTTTCGACATCTTGGCTTACATTTAAAGAACTCACTGCAATAGAGAAAAAAATAAAGGCTCGATTTGTTGCTTGAGTTAAAAGTTTAATGTTTCTTAATAAAATAGACATAATGATAGTTAAAAACCGATCCAAAAAAAACTAAGTTGGAATATGTATCCTAAAGCAATGGAGGCAGTAACAAGCAGTGTTTCTTACAGTAATCTAATGACGCAATTATTACTTTATGTCTTATGGGTTGTAGATGTGATTTAGCTTTTTGAAATTCGTCCGCATTTGCGTATTGTTCAAGGAGTTCGCGGATGTACGCCATGCTCCATACTTACACAGCGCACACAGTACTTGAAAATCCGCAAACTATTTATTTATTGCATGGTTCATCGCATGTATTTGCTACGCTTCTCTGCTTCCATTCAAACTGCTTTCGTTGGTCAAAGTTAGAGATGACCTCCAAGTAGGGCTGGATGAGGGCCCGACACTGATCAAGGTGCAATCTTTTTTTTTGTTATAAGTTCGTAATTGGAGTCGTTCTTATTTACAAATTTAATGTTACCTTATGGTGGATCATCTTGGCAGATTTTCTCTTTTATAGAAAAAGCTAGCTTAGCGTTAAAAATGTTAATTTCACTATAATGTTGTTCGTATGACACTTCTTGCAACAGCATATTCGATGGGGGTTCTGTTTTATTTCTTAACAAAAATACCAAGATCTGGAGGAACATTTTTATAAGAACTATTTCAAATTTGAAGAAAGTACAACTAACTAAACACACCAGCTAGAGTATGATTTTTCATTTTGTTGTGTACTTTTATACAGGTAATCTTCAGTTGTCCTACTAAATCTTCTCCATTACTCTTAATACATCTTTTATCTCATGAATTATAATTTAAATCGTTGCCAATTTTACGTTCAAATGAATTAATGTTTCAGTGTTAATGTCAAGCGAAGCATTGATGTAAAATATAATATTTTGGACCGGTTCTCTTTCCCAATCGACCAGGAATATCCAAGCTCAATGGAAACTAATACAACCCTAATCTGAATGTCCTTTCCAAGAAAATTCGATATGAAATTTCTCCAAGAAGCGATCAGGCGTGTCATAAAAACTGTGAAATATCCATCTATTTGGACACTACGGTTGGTATCATTTCTAACAAAAAATTAAGCGTGCAATATCCCTGTCCGGTCCAGCAAGCTTCACCTGCGATCCTTCGCTTCGCTTATCCAGGAAGTCATACTTTTGAACGTTGCGAGAGTTGCCAAGAATTTCTCTTTCGGCAAAGAACTGTAATTTTTTAAGTCATTTCCGGAGCGGCCGTCGATATTTTTGATGTCAAAAGCAATTTCAGATTCATCTTACTCCACGCAGAAGATGCGCAACAGAAAACGCAACTTGAAATATTTTTAACTTCTAATGTTGGTCCTTGCTTTCAGAATTCTGCCACGATTCAGGGAATTGACTAAATAAAGAAAGATGCCAAAAATTCCTTCTTGTTTTGGGAAATTAGTCTGAATACTCCTTTTTAATCGAGGTTGACTGGTAAATTTCAAGCTGCCCCAAATATAGCCGTTTCACTTTCATTAAAAAAAAATCCCATGCTCTTTTGCCATCAAAAAGAACACCGGTCAAGGCTCCTTAAATAATTTTCAAGTTTACTCGTTTTATAATCTTTTTTTTTATGTTTCCTGTTTCCTCACGTTATTTGCGACGTAATAATTATTTGCACCACTTTCTTCTTATGCTCCATTTTGTTGCTGGAACTTGTTTTTCATTGCTATCTGCGTTAATTCTAGCAGAGATCCATGAATTTTTATACGAATATTGATTTAAATTAAGCGTGTGGTGTTGTCCCTCATTTTACACGAGTCCTGCAAACAACCATTCATAGGATATTATTCATCCAAGTGCGAGTACAACTACTGCAATCACAGATATCTCCGACAGTGCGCGCATGAAACTATTTATAGATTTCAATGCACTGAAAAACAATTCACTTCACCTTCGAAGGATGTGCTTGTACAAATATGAAGTATGCATATCACTGTCCAGTCCTGCTCCTGCTCCATCACTTATATTCAAGTTTCCAAGTAATTTGCTCAAAATTATGCAAAAATAAAAAAGAAAATCGAGTGTTTTTCCAAATTGAGCACTGGCAACACTTACACATAAACAAAAACAGGAAGTTTGTCGCATGCAAAACTCAAAAAGAAAAAAATGTATAATTATTTCCAAATTTTAAGGAGGAAACCTGGAGCACCCGCTGCAACAGCCATCTTTCACATTTGTGAATAGAACGAAAAAATCCAATCTCAAATCGACTTCCTTCAAACGGGTTGGTTTTCTCGTGGAACTCCTTTCTAAACTTTCGAAAATAACACAAATCCCAGGTTCTTAACATACATAATAATTGTCTGTATTAATTAAGCTTTATTTTGAGGCTTTCCAAATCATAGAAAAAATTAAGAAAAATTAATAAATTCACTTAATAACACACACTCCACATGAAGTCAAAATTGCTTTGACATTTCTTTGATGTGTGCCTCTCACTGACTGCGATTACCGATACCATGACACAGCAAACGCCAACCATCCATACCGAAGAGTGATGGCGAAGAGAGCAGTTCGAATTGTGAACTTGTGTGCGAAGAGAGCCCCTGGGAATTTGTTGTTGCTTCGAGTGGAGAAAAACGATCTGAAGAATCTGGAGGAAATGGCAGACCGTGTCGCATTTAAGAGATGAAACGAACCCGGTTTTATTTTTTAGTACAAACATTTTAAGAGAAACATGGACTAGAGCTGTTTGTTGCAGTTATCAAATAGCTCGATGAAGCGGTAGGGGATGGCAGGGGAAAAAAAATGTCGGTAGTGTTCAGTGTACATTTTCTGTTTGACGTGTGAGAGGTTGACGCAGCAATTGTTGGTTTTATTTTAACAAGATTTTTTATGCTTTTGAACGTGAGTGTACTTTTGGCTTGAAGCAAAGTCCAAAGAAGCTTGAAGTCAAAATATAGAGGTAACGCAAGCGCAGGAATTTGATACGTCAAAATCAAACAATTTTGTTTTAAGTTGACGCAAAGAAAAAGGGGGACCGAGAAAAGTGTTGATTGACTTGATTCTTCGCTGATACTGTTACTGCACATCTCGTCCAAAGGATTCAAACTCATTCGAAGAAAATGAATTAACATTTGGAGTTTCTCTTTTATTTATAAACGATGTATAAAGTATTACTTTTGAGGAGGTGATCAAACGGATGACCAAATAGCGCCATTTATATTTTTAAGAGCAAAATGCTGCGGTCGCGCGATAAACTACCGAAAGTGTGCATTGGGCCTAAAGATTGAGGGTCTTTTATATGGAACCGAATGAATTCTGTTTCACAGAGGCATTCTATGTTTAACTTTCCCCATGGAAAATCATGGTAAACCGTCAATTAGTGTCACTCGTTATCCAGATTTCTATCCTTTACAGTCCTTGTTCCGATGCTGTCAGTTCTTTAGATCAAGATTACTAGTATCTGCAATTGATTGGTCAGAGCAGTCTTTGTTCCCTTTCTTCGTGAACCTTGTGGTTCGCTCCATATGATCGAGTCTTTGTAGTTGGGCGGATTTTTGCTTTAAGACAAGGTTCACATCTTTGTACAGTTCGTCGAATTTGAAAATGTATCTTCTCCATCATTCGCCGTACAAGCAAACAAGGCCGTTTATCCCAATGCTATTTATTATTGTTTATCGTCCAATATTCGGTCAAAAAAAAAAAAACATGATCTTTGTCTTCGAGTTTACGAGATGATTTTATTTGGAAGAAAACCGGTTTCGAGGGAATATGCAACATAAAACGGACTGAGATCTTTTACCATCTTTAGAGTGGAAGAACCTTATTAACTTTTTGGACTAACTCCTCTGACCTCGTCTTCTATCGCTAAGAAATCCCGATCGGCAGTTTGCTGGCATACAAGCTTTGATGTCAACATCGGTCGCATATTGCCACAGTTGAACAGGCTTAAAAAAGATACATGCCGCAATATTTATTCAGGAACAT
This sequence comes from Orthonevra nobilis, assembly GCA_963555765.1. Classification (NCBI taxonomy): domain Eukaryota; kingdom Metazoa; phylum Arthropoda; class Insecta; order Diptera; family Syrphidae; genus Orthonevra; species Orthonevra nobilis. The sequence goes on along the minus strand of OY743224.1, from coordinate 84,340,740 downwards.
GGTTGAGGAAATTACATGCCAGCACAGATGCAAATCTGGAATACTTCAGACGTTTTAGGTTTCAGCTGCGTAGTGGTTTCCATGTTGACATACAAATAGACCAACTTCTAATGTTAACTGCAACTGTATTTCACTAAAATGAGCGTTGTTTGGTTCGCTTGTGTGGTATTGGTTTAGATTTAGTCTTTGACGAAGCGTTAAAAAAACAAACACCTAAACGTTTAATCGCCCGGTTGTAGTACATGTACTTGTCATGATAATTTGGAGTACGGCTAACTTTGTAAGGGCCTGAAATCGGGGCCTTGAACCTCTGCGGTTTCATTGGCTTCCAAAATTGTAATCTTACAAAGCGTGAGATAGAACTCTCTGGATAATTCTTGCTGCTATTCCAGTTGTATTGACTTCGGCTTGTTAAACATTCTCTGTGTCTAGTGAGCTGAATGACTCTGACCGCATCTTTTTCTGAAAGTCCTTTTGAGAGTTAGAACGTTCTGGATCTTTTTCAACCCTTTTTCAAAATTTAATTTTCTTTTCCTGACAAACAGTTATTCGTGTGTGCGATTATCTTTTGTCCTTTTCTGCAAAGATCTCTTTGAATTCGTTCTCAAGCCTCCCTGGATTGATCGTTTTTCTTAATCACATGAACTCTTTCTATTCTGCCGAAAGCTCTTGTTAAGATTGTAATCCGTGACTTTTTTTTACCAAAGGCGATAAAAATGTCAATGAGTCCGTCCTACAGGTTTGTAGATTTGGAAGGAATCAATAATTCACACTAGTACAGCCACTCCAACCATACCCAATTCCTCTGTGCTGATTTTCAAATATTGGGGCCGATGTCCATGCATCCGTCAATCCAAAGTTTGCTGGTCAGATCTGATCTATCATCATCATTGAACTTTTTGATATAAACGGGGGCAATGTCAGCGGTTCTTAACTGAAACTAGTTCGGAAGAACATTGCATAAATTCTTATCTTCTGGAATGCGTTTCTAATTTTCGTTGTTTCTGGCAAAATAATATAATATTTTTCTCAAAAATATTTACTTATATAATCAATGTCTTTTTGTTCCCTTCAAATTTATTCTTCTTAGATTTATTATACTTGTGTTCAGAGCTTTTTCAAATCCTCGAAATATTGCTTTTTGGTGTGGCATTGAGATCCTACAGCGATGCGGTGGCAAAATTCTATCCTTCCATTTCCTGGGTTTTCGCACAAAATTTAATATAAGTCTTTTTTTGTCGACATAAAAAAACCACGTCAAACCATAATTATCTTTGAAAAGCAAGCAAAAATCCAAAACGGCTGATAATGTCAACATATAAAAGTAAATTAGTTGCGCAACAGCTCTTTTGAGAGGCACATTTGGATGTGCTTCTTATATTTTTAGCAAGTGGGAGGGCTGGACCTACAGTTAATTACCGACTCCGAACGTCATCAGAAGTTTCGAAAGTTTGTACTGATCCGATGGATTGTCAGCCACTCGCTAGAGGAGGAGTGGTGAAAAAAATGTCGGATCTTCTTACACGAATTTGAACCCTGGTCCTCACGCCCAATAGTAGACGCACTGACCACTGAACCTAGGACACCCGTGTCAACATACAAATATTTAGTGAAAAAAAAACAAGAATTGACTAAAAGTACTTTGAAATTGGAGTACGTAATCACCTTTTTTTATAAAACCGCTTAATGCCAAGAAAAAACAATTGAAAATTGGAACAATTGGAACCAACCCTTTCAAACGGAAGGTTAATGAATCAATAATAAATTCGCTAGTTTGCTCATTTATGAATGGACGATGTGAAGTTGGCAAAATATTAAGTTAATATATAGTATATATAGTAATATATCGAAGAACTTATAGCAAAAAAATGCGTATCGGACTGGCGCAACGAAGGTTCCGTTCGATTTATTAATCTTTACCTTCATTATACAGAAGTAGATTGGTTTGAATTTGCAGAGCCTTGTGGGCTTATCTGCAGATTGGATATATAAGTGTTTAGCATTATTATGAGTTCTTCTTAATATTACATTTAAGTAAAACTTTCATTGTTCAAACTTCATGTATTAATTTAAGATAATTAAATGGTTCGAGTTTAAAAACAGTTGTTTTACTTGTTTGGGAAAATAACGAAAATCCGCGGGTAATTCGTTGAATATTTCTGAAAGTGCAAAATCCATACCATATGTTTACCATGAACGTATCTCGGAATGGTGTATCTGCTTAGCTGTCTCCTAGTATTAAACGTCTGTGGAGAAGGGATTTTGCAAATGCTGTCATCTTTGAATTGTTTGAGAATTTCTTACATTTATAGTTGTTCTTTGGTTAGAAGCTCTATGGTCGACTTGATGATCTTTTATATGGATATGCAGGCGGAATTGCGATCGGCATACCATTTTTTGTATCCATGCCGGCATTGCTATGAGATATTGAAGCTGCGGTGCATATCCCAAGGCCATATGCCATATCTCAGGTGAGATTCTACCAGTCTCAAATAGAACTGTCGCAGAACATCTGGTGTGCATCTATAGCTCAGGCGAAATAAAGTTTATGCTGACTGTCGAAGTTTTGTTGTCAGGGCCTGTTTTTGGTAGCTCCTTTTTCAAATTGTAGTCCACGATCACCCAATGTTTTTAGTTATTGTTCTGACTAGTTCGTCTATCAGGGGAATCGAATCTTGCTTCTGTTTGATGTCGTTTTAGAATCTTAATTTTTTTTGCAGCTTTGGTGGACCACAGTCAGAAGCATTAGGCATTGATTTTTTGATACCTCCATGCGTTCCTGAGAAAGACGGTCGTGAAAGACAGACAGACACACAACGAAGTGCGGTCTGAAATTGTATTAAAATTTACAGTGACAACTTGCATTATATTTGGGAGGAGAAACTAAATTTTTACATGGTATTACTAGACCGGCAAAGAGTAAAGAAAATTTACTCTTTTTTGCATATCAAATCTGGTTGTTGAAGCAAACTTCATTTTAAAAACATGTCCAGTATCTTTCCTGGTACTGGTTGGACTAAGAGGGTTTACTTTCTTGTTGAATCTTATGTCATGCGCTCAAAAATTTACAAAAATTTACTTGTAAAGTTGCTATTGGGGCACATTTCCACCATGCCATTAAGTGATCTCTGCGGTACTCGCAGAGAAGTTGTTTAACTGTTCCTGTTTCCTCTACACAATGACAGCTCTTGCAATAGCCTGCGGAGGTAATACCTTGTCTGGAACCATGCCTAGTCGAATTACTCATCATGATGCTTATTTAAAGCCATTGCAAACTGAGATTTGAGCCTTATTGTGTTCAATATCTGATCTGGCGTTTTGCTTATTTTACTCTGGTCAGTTTATCTGCAGCTTTCTTACTTGATATCGAAATAGTGCTTCTACCAGATGGATTGTCTTCAAGGTTGATGACCTTGCACAGGATATTTTCTATTACAAAAGTAATATTCTAGCCTCCCTCTTAGTGTGTATGTGTTGAAATCCCAAAGCACGGAACGTAACTTCATTTAATTTTTTACGATCCACATCTTGCAGGCATTTAAAATTATCCATGTCATGAGGAAACTTCCGGAGCCATTCGTTGAAAGCAATAAGTTGCCGACCCATTGCACTAACGTTCGTCCTTTCTTACGACATGGATACATCGTAAGCTAATGCACTATTTTGAAACTTCTCAAAGAAAGCACATAACCAGACTTTCCAAAGACGCTGCGAATCTTCTACGTTTCCTCAAGCGGTGAGAAGTATTTACGGCGTCTGAATACAATATAAATACCATATCTGGTCGTTGCCCACAACACCGCATTGTACCTGCTTCTTTCAAAAACAGTGTTCGAGTAAGTTAGCTCGCCAGGAAAGTTTATCAGCTTTTCTTCTTCTAAGCCCAGATTATTGTTTCAGCAAACTAAAAGGATATAATTTAAAGATGTTCAGAAGCAGCTTGCATCCTTAATTCACTCCATTTACTCAGCGATCCCTTTAATTTGCGCTGTGTTTTCATTATAAGAGTGCCCACGACCCCAATGCAGTTATTTTTGGAACAGAAAAGCATAACAGCTCGATCAGCATACATAAAAAGGATTTTATTTGCAAGAGAGTTTTATCCCATCCCTGATATCGCAGGCTATTTTGTTCTTCCTATTGATCTTTGTGGCATCCCGTTAGAAATACATTTTGAAGCTACTTCAGCTTGTGGCAGTCTCACGCGGATTGGAACTCTCATCTGATTTCTTCCGCGGAATTATATATGTGATATCTACAGTACCTTTATTCCATTGCGAAGCTTGAAAGCTTTTCATATTGAAATGTGCCTCAAAAGCAAGAGTGTGTGGTCCTTTTTTGACTTTGTGTAGCCAAAGATTTCAACGGGGACGCATCCATCAGAAGCTAGATCGAAGGTCCTTATGATGAAAATAGTGAAGACGTTATACTTCATTAGATTATTTTTAAGGGTTCCGTACCCAAAGCGTGTCTTCTTGTCATATTTTTTTCGCATTTTTGAACTGAAGTGTTATTAAATTATATGTAGTGTTAAATTTTGTGATACGGAACCTTTCGTATACGTGACCGACTCGCACTAGCCCCCTTTTTAAAACTAACATATTGATTCTTCCGTAGACATTGCAAAACCTCTCCTCGGATTTATTCTTTTTTTACTCATGATGAAGATAAAATGTTTGACATGCGACGTCTCCCTATTCCGTTAATATATTATACTACTGTTATCTTAAACAAAGGTGGAACTGAGGGAACAAACAGGTCGACATTTAAATTCGTATAAAGTATTTTTTTAAATACATATTTTTTGATTTATTAAAAAAATATTTCAAATTGATTGATATATCTACATCTACTGATTTAAGCAAGGCACTGAAAAATTAATCCCTGTTTGCACTAGATTTTCGCATGTCAAAATGTAAATAGATATGTACAAACCCGAGTGTATCGTTTAAACACAAAGGTTAATAATCCAAAACGCTCAACACGCGTTCGAGCTAACGATAATTTTTTTTATTATTAAATCCAGCAAAGTAAGGAGCTCAACTTATAAACAAAACATTAACTAACTTAAGGAAATTAATTAGGCTTATTTAAACTACTGGCGATATGCGATAGCTATAACTAATATTTCTTGAACTGTTTTTATTCATGTCTTGAGAACTGAACTTTTTAATATAATAACTATAAAAAAAAAACATTGAAAATTAATTTCAAACTAAAGATTTATTTAAATAGGTAATATAAATTTAGTATAATATTTAAAACGACAAATTTTGAGTCACATTTTGGCTCCAATCAAATCTTACTTCTATAATATTTTTATCTTATAGATACAGGGAATCATTTTTTTGTTTGTATTTTATAATTGCTTTTTGCACAACATTTTTTGGATAAGTAGTACGCTTTGTCGAATAAACCTTTTGAGTTCTACAAGTTTTCTATATACACCAAATTTTCGCAGACGAAGTCACGAGCGACCACTTTTATGTAAATAAACCTTCAAGTTAAAAACTTGGCAGGGTGAATCCTAATCTTAAAGGATTTTGCGGTCTTTTTACGACTAGGCGGGCTACTTTAGAAGTCTACGGCACCACTTGTTTTTGGGTTTACGATTATAATTATGATTAAAGATGAAAAACCTCGCCCTCGCCCTCAAAGACCTGTTGCGCCACCAATTTTTTTTATGGATTTCTCTGGGTCGCAGTTCTTGCCAAAGATATACCCGGTCTCAACGAAATGAACATCACCAGTATTTCATACCGATGATTACTGTTAAAATCTATGAAATCGATTTACTACCTTTTTTGGAGATTGTGTGAGTTAATGTTCGGAAAATGCTGCTAGGAAAGAAATATGTAAGGGAAAGTGCGGTAACGACTAAGTTCCATTGTGGACGCAAACGACACCCAATATAGGTCATAACTGTCGTAACAGTAACAAAATCATTTATCACATATCGGCAAACCTCTGAGTGATAGTGCGTGAGATGTTAGAATTGCATCCATCTCATAAAAACGAGTGCAAGACGATTCCGCAAACAGAAAGGTGAAGACGCTACAGTTGAGCTGTGTTTGCTCACTCCAGACGACAAGCGCTGTGGTGCGTAGTTTCGTAGCAGTGAATGAATCGTGGTTATCACTACTACACACCAGGCAGCAATTGAAAAGGAGATTTTCACTCATTCTCCAGGGATTACGAATACCCTTAGAAAAAATTTAAAAGATCGTTCAGTAGTGCTCAGAGCGCCAGCAGGCTCAGAGAGTCTGTTTGCTGGACTTCAAAACCATATGGTCACAGCACTATGCTTGATCTTATATCAAGAAATTTAGTATCACCAACGTACTATATGGTCCCTAGAATTTATTCATCAAATAACTTTGAAATTCTTATCCTAGAAAGAGCGGATTGGAAAAGTGGGTACATATGCAAAGATTTTAACTGGACAATCTACACTGACGGCTCTAAGATGGGCTGTTCTCAGAATCCCTGAACATAATTAAAGCCTACAGACTTCCCGACTATTCCAGCGTTTTCCAAGCGGAACTTTTTGCAATCCAGGGAAGCATGTGGTCAAATCAAAAAACATCCAAATATCTTGCCAAGTAAGAAGGTTGCCATATGCGTTGAAAGCCTAGCAGCATATCCCTTATTTGGGTTCGCGGTCACAGTGACATCCCAGGTAATGAGAGGGCCGATGAACTTGCAAGGCAGGCATCTGCCCTTCAGCGCTCGCCTGAAGGGGAGGTTTTCGTCTGACTATTTGCAGTTAAGGCTATTATATCCTCATTATATCCACTTCCTTGAAGCAGCAAACCTTATATGGGCCAGTCTGACGTACTGCGCAAAATCAAGGAAAATATGGCCTGAATACAAACAATCAAAAACAAAAGATCTTCTTCGGCGAACCCGTCAAGATATTGCAGGTCTAGTGAGGGTCTGCACTTGACATCATGACACTGGCCGATTGGAGATCATAACGTTAAGCCGGGCATCCCACACAATTCACACTGTCGCAGCTGCAAAAACACAGCTGAGACTCTTACACACTTCTTTTGTCCATGTCCGGCCCTTGCTAGAGCTTGGCAACGAGCGCTTGGTAGACCCTTCTTCAATTCAATTGATGAGATTTCTACTAATGACATTGAGCAACTAATGTCTTTCTTAAATACCTCAGGATGGATTAAGAAATATCTCAAATATACCTCATAAATAAGGAAACAGAGCTGCGACATTAAAACGGCACACCTTCCTATGTATTTGCATTCGCTTATTTCGAAGTATTTTAATCGTCATTAGTTAATACGAAAAAGTGTGGTTTTTGTGTTTGGGAGGTTGGCCACCCTGCTTTCAGCATCATGCCCTCACAGCAGAACGTATGACATCTTTTTCACAAACTGTCATTTTGTCGACACGATTTGACACGCCGACACAGTAATCGTCGGTCAACCACTCCAGTAATAGCGCCGTCAATTTCATCTCAACAGCAACTGGTAACTAAACAAGATTCAAAAACTTGAAAAAATGTCAATAGTTGGTTACTCCAGCATTCGAACTGTGATAAACATATCACTAGATCCAATTGAAAGGAGAGCAATTAACAAACTACGCCACCTAGCCACTTACTCCGAAAAACCAAGAGATGACGTCACGTTTTTTTAATTCGCCGGGTGTGTTCTGTATGAACACTCGTAGGGAGCCGGGCTATACTATTCAGAATTATTGGGCCGATTCCACTTCGCTAACGCACCCACTCACACTTCCGCAGTCGCCAATGTCAAACCGGTCGACGGTATTCTGCAGTTTTGCTCCCATATGACTTGTTTTTTTTAAACATAAAAAAATTACTCGGCGAAAAGAGATTCGGTTCAATCAAGTGATCTACGCAATTAATGCCGAGTTCGATAAATTGTAAAATTACGTACAATTCATTACTCATTTCCAATTATCCGAAAATTATTGCGTTTTCATTTGTAAGCAATGTATTTTTCAATAAACATTGAGTTTTTCGCCTGCAAATCGTCTTTGTTTAAATATTCAAGGGATTTTTTTTTTGTTTATTAATTAAACTCTCAAAGCGAACAGAACCGCAGGCAAGTCTGCACCAAATGAAAATTGACAGATGTTCAACGTTGCATTTTTTTTTTGTCATATCTTTTATATATGTATATACCACAAAAAGGTTTTCGGTTCATTTATTTAAAGAATTCTCACTAACACTTTGCAACGCACTCGTTTAATGAGATGTCCAAACTAAACAAACAAAAAAGGAGAATTAAAATGGGGTGCCGCGAAACCTGAATCACATTTAAACGTACCTATGTGCACATTATATACCTATGTACATATGTATGCAAACATGTATATTTATCTTGAACAGTGATGTCGCTGGCTGCTTAGAAAAGTGCCCTAGTTTTGCACCTAAATTTTCCTTTTATGAACTCCCCATAAAAAAAAAAATACATCAATACTTACGGTGTTGGAATTTTTTTCGAGAAAAATCCTAAAAAGATCATCCCTTTTCGTCGGGGTTACCACCGAATTACGTAACAGAACTGAGCTACTGCCACGACATAACTTAGGAACGAAATTATAAAAAATGAAAAAAAAAAAAAATAATGAAGCAAGACCCGGGAAATCGGAAAATCAATGGAAAAAGTTTTCACACAAAATCAATTATATGCGCACACTTCCAAAACGTACTCACTTCAAAAAATTTTGTTAAACTTTTTATATCTTTACACAGCCTTTGAATGGCTTTAGAAATGAAGATTGTCCTTTTTTGTTTTTGGGAATATTTTGTTCTTTTTTTCTTTAATTTTTAACAAGAGCTTCCTCCTGCATACAACGACGTTCCACGCCTTTGTGGCTCTCCATTTGAGAACGCAGTGCAATGGCGGCCGAATTTTGAACTCAAATCAACACTCACAAATCGCATTTGGTTTAAGTAGGTTCGCGCATTTAGAAAAACTCGGTCGGTCATTAAAAATTTTATTCCAGAAAAACACAATGACAAAAACAATTACCAAGTGAAATCTCTTAAATTCTAATGCAGAGAGCGAGTAGAATGAATTGCCGCCAAATTTTTAGAGAATCCCGCCAGCAGCGGGCGTTGGCAACAGTCAACAAGAGAGCCTTTTAGTACACAAAACTGCCCGAGTGTGTGAGCATTCATATCTACATACATATATTTAGACGGGTTACGGACCTGGCTCAAGATTCAAAAACCCTCGCACAGCAGAAGCGAAACAGGCGTCACATTGAGTGGATCGTGCAGAGAATTTCATGTTTCGGGCGAACCATAATGGCGTACGAAAAAATGGTTTTTAATTCAGGGGAACAAAAAAAAAATAGGTGAGTACAATTTTCATCAGCAAATATTTGTTTTTTTTCAGCAAATAAATTTTGAAACGCAAAAAACAACAATCCTTGCAACATGAAAACTTAGAAGGACAACTTTAAACCAGAAATGTTTCCACCAACGTTCAGCAGATAATCACGCATTTTCTATTTGCGAAGCAAACGTAAAATTCCATCGTACTTAATTCCACCATCTGAAATAGCCAATTAAACAACATAATTTAACACATCAAATGGGAGCTACTCTTGCACTTGGTTTCCACAATGGTTTCAAGAAAAATTAATGGAATTCAATCTAATTACGACCCAAAATAAAAAAATTAAAGAAGTGTAGAAAAAGAAGATATAAAAACAAGCAACCATGATCGAGGGAACTATTTTTAAATTAATCGAAGTTAATTTTCGACTGCGGATGTTATGTCAGATACAAAGATACAATCTGAAATTGTTGTGAATTTAATTTTTGTGATGATGTCAGCCATAGGGTGTCGCGGCATTCGTGTGAGGTGGAGGTGGCCCAGTGGATTGTGTAGCAACTAGAACAGCGTTGCCATTTGCTACTTTGTTAGTTGACAATTCGTTAAATTTTTCATGAGGTTACGCTGTTGTATGGTTTTTGTCCCGAAAATTGACACTTGAAACAAAATCGGCTTGGTTGACTGTCGTATATTTGATTAAATATGAATCTAATGGATAATTGCCAGAATTTGGAATTGTTATTTTAAATATTGTCGTTCTCGTTATGGAAAGCTGCTGTCGAATCGTTCGCTCCGAGAGTACGGTGGTCATGAGTATGCTTTTAAGGGCGTATCATTTAAGTCAAAATTATTGACAATGGGTATTGACACGTGGTGGGCCTCCACGGTTTTGATGCAAAAGGAGCGCGCAGTATGAAACGGACTAAAATCTTATACCTACTATCGAGTGGTTTAACGAGGATGAAAACTAATATACACTCAACTTTTTACTCCCTGAGGTCTGACTAAAATACTAATACAGTGGAAGGGATTTCATGTACAATTTTTAAAGTGAAACTTTTATTACATCGTCTCTAACTTTTTGGTCTGTGTGTTGCATGTCTCGTGACGGTCGGCTGCGGGGTAGAGATAAAGTGAAAGGCGCTCGTTAGAGCAGCCGAGGACAATATGGCGGCGCATATAGTTCGCATCAGCTGACTGTGTAGTGGGATAGAATATTACTCATTTGTGCCAGTGCTCTACGATTATTAATTTCTTTTTGTCAGTGAGAACAGAAAACTCGTAATTGCGTCAATATACATATATTAAAGTAAATAAAAAAATAAATGATGTTATGGATTTTCTAGGTTTTCATCTAGCTCCATTTGCTACGTCATTGGCACAAATCTGCTGTTCTTGAGAAATATATTCATGAATGCCTGTTATTTTGTCTGGTGATTTTAATACAGACTTAAAGAAAGAAGAATCTGCTCCACTCATTGAATACTTGAGAGAAGTATTAAATCTTGAAATGATGAATAAAAGAAATATACCCACCACGAGATATGGTACAGCGATCGATGCGGTTTTTACTAGATACATTTAAAAAATCGAATGTAAGTCACTGTTCACGTATTTTAGTTACCATAAAATATTGGTTACATTTATAAACTGTGAAACTCATGACGAAGATGGGATTGATAATAGAATGATTGAAAATAATTGAAAAACGGATAAAATGACTCAACGGTTATAAAATATTGTTTTCAGTTTTTAAATATGTGTATATCATCTAAATAATTGTTAAGTATTAGGTGTGTCGTACTCTAAGACACTGAGTTCAAAAAAAATATTAGTTGGAGACCTTTTGTCCACTTTTGTCATTTTCCATTATCATTCCCATTTTCCAAGTATAAAATTAAGATTGATAAAGCGATTTTCATACCCTTAATGAAATATTATTCCGAAATTTTTTAGTTAAATGTCTATTCAGTTTCACTTTTACCGTGGTTTCATAAACCACACAATCCTTTTTTTTCTTTTCTTGGTTCTAGTGTGGTATCTCGAGTAGCCAGGGTTTCGACTCGAGTAGATCTGAGGCCTAACTATATTGCTTTTCCAATTTCGTATAAATGGGAAAGGGATTTGCGATTGTGCTCTCAAATGAAAATCTGTAAGTGCTTGGGATTGAAGGGCATGTCGGGCGAAAAAGGTAGCTTTTTAACGAGCTCAAAAGAGAAAGGTTGATTGCACGGCAAATCCACCGATAGTCATCTTCAAAAGATGGCTCTGCCTGGGAATGAATGATTTGTTTCCAAACCATATCGCTTCCGAAATTAATTCTCATTTTGTAATTGCCGCGATAATAGATCTCAGACGAATAAGAGACTAAACAAAATATTGCAGCATTATTCAATTTAAAGAAAATCGGCCCTATCATCGTATCCATTCGGAAAAAAGCTCCGATCGGAACATATATTTCGTTCATGGTATCCGAATCGTAAGAGAAATATAGACGCGTACCGACGCGTGTAGCTGACGTAAAATGTCAATGTTATGTCAAATAATTAAGTGATAAATAAATAAAGTAAAAAACAAATAAGTGAAATAAGGGAAGAGAAACATGGACAACAGCGTGGCAGCCGATAGATATGAGCGGAGAACTGAGAGCAAACAAAACAGAGTACCATAATACAAGGAAAGAAATTCTGAGTAGTTTTTGTTAAGTGAATTTTATTCATTTGTTTTTATAAATAACAAGAAAAAAATTACTAATTCATTAAAATCACACTTTTATTCACATTTTAAAATTTTCCATCATGGTGTTGTGAAGTTTTATTTCAATCTTGACCTTTAACTCAAGCTTTTGTTGTGCCAATTTTCTAGTTTCTTCATGATGATTTTGCATTTCTTTAAGTTTTTTTTTCTCCAGTTTTTTCACAGTTCGGTTTAGTAATTGAATTCTGCTGGCCATTTCTTTAATATTTTGGCTGTTGCTTTCTTGGATCCTTATTTGCTTGCTGAGAAGCTGGATTGATGTCAATGGCTTTCTCGATGTTCGCTGTCTCTGCAATGTACATGTTGCAGGCTCAGGATCTTTGGTTGGAGCATCGTCCTTGTTTTTGCTCCTACGCCCGTAACAGAATTCTTTGTATTTAGGAGCGGCAATAACACGTTCTTCCAAGTTCGAGAAAGATTTTTGTTTAAATGGACAACCGCCCGTTGCCGTACATTCCTTGGCGTTAATCACAAGCTTCTTTTTTATGTAAGTTTTATAGTCGCTCCACACCTAGAGATATAAAAACATTTTGGTAAGCTGTTTTCAAAATGATTGAAGATTTACATTTTTCCATCCAAGACTGTCTCTAATGGGCTGACCAAGGGAGTCTAAAGCCTTTGTGACGCTATCCCAGAAAGCGTTCGTCTCCTCAGGCGGTCGACTGGTTTTGTCTTCATAAACTCCACCAGCCACCAGCAAAATAAATAAAATTTTGCTTACACTTCCTTTCCTTCAACAATATCCATTATAATTTTTCTTGTTTTTTAAATTTTTCTTGGCGGAAAAAAGTCCATTACCGTGTTTTAGTCGGAGAAAATCGAAAAGGACATATAATTTAAAAAATGCAAAACATCGCATGACTCCGAGACGCGTTGCTGCGATTGTAGCAATTAATCGTCATACATCGCATGTATTCGGGATGCGTTCCATTTATTTTGACATTTCCAACGCATGCTTTATTTTGTTCGGAGGATTTTCCGATTTATCAATCGGAACGCTTAGCATGATTCAAATCTCGGAGATTTCGGAGACAATTCCTTTCCGAATGGATACGATGATAGGGCCGATAAACTTGCTCACTCAACAGGTAAAAGAATGCGTCTGATTCTGATGAGTGGATCTGAAACAAATAATAAATACAAACAAACAAACTTGAAACTCTTACCTGACTTTTCCTGCTGAACGATTCAAATGTGTTTGACAAATTCAAACGAACATACCCTCCTTAGAACATCTGTCAAACTTTCGTTTATTGTTTTCGTGGTGCTAGCAAAATGCAGCATATGTTTCTTGCCGGTTTTTTTGCTGCTTGTGGAAGCTTATTTGGGAAGCTATCTGGTGGAGAATACGGTGTTTTGTTGACATACCCACTGTTCCAGAACATTTTCATTGAGCAGGTAGATTTGGTTTGTACTTGAATGTAAAACATTAATCAACCCAAGTGCAAAACAGTCACTCATATTTTTACAAGCGCTATTTCTGTTTCTGATGATATTTTGCAATGTTTTAAATTGGAGACACTTCCTTAAGGCCTTACAGTCGAGTGAGCAAAGCCTTACTGCCACTGTCATGTCGGCTGCAACTAATTACATATTTTCGGTGAGATAAATCAGTTCAACAGTGATAAAACTTGTTCACGAGCGATTTACTATTATTTTATTTTCAGTTTGTGTTTGGGATATTTTTCTTCGGTGAATCAATTTCGCTGCTCTCGCTTCTGGGAACTTTATCCATAGTGGTTGGATTATGTTTTCTGTGTACCTGAGTTAATCCACGTCTTCCTGTTTTTACTTATAGCTCTAGTCAAAATCATTTATTCACGACTTTTAATATACAATTAAAAATAAAGTACATAAAATCAAAGCAAACAGTAGACTTTCGAATGACAATCGATATCAAAGAGCAATATCAGAATTTTCAAAGATGGAGCTAAGGAAGATTAACTCTTGAAGCAGAATCCATTTACGTTTCAATTTATCTTCTAATCGATCCCAAACCGGTGTAATTATCAATTGTATCTGTGAGATGGGTGGTAGAACTGCTTCCGAAAAGCTTTCTGTCTTTGTCCATGGTAAACTGTCGTACATTTTTCTTCAAAGTTATACCTTAACTTATTTGAGTAGGACTTAAACAGGCAAACTTGCCTCACATCTTTTAAGAGACAATTTTAGATACTGTAATAATTTAAAGCAATAAAAGACTAAGAAAAATTACGGGTTTCTTTACTCTTCGTCTAGCTTTGTACACTTTCGTTGTTGCCCGACCTTGTTACTAGTCATCTGTTGCCTTCTGTACTACATATTTCTCGCCATTGATGGTCGATAGCCTAAGGTTGTCTTAACGTTGATGTATCGCGTCATCGTGATCATATACAGTGGTGTATTTGTTCAAATCCTTTTTAAGTTGTAACGGTAAACGACGATCAAACTCACAAGCGGTAAACACTTGTTGCAGATGTGTGATGATTTGATTGAGGGCAGCTGTAGTTGAGTTGTGGCTGCACATTTAAACAAAGAAGCATCAGCAAGAACCATAAGACGCAGATCATTCGAAAATGGATTGCGTGGATGCATTGCCCGAAGAAAACCGTACGTTTCAAAAAGAATTTAAAACGAAGAAAACTATTCGCAAAGGATCACGCTCGTTAGGATCCTCGTTACACTTTAAAGACCGCAAAGCGTTGTGAAGGAAATGTTACGGTTTGGGCTGCGTTTTGATGGTTTGCTGTTCGCCCGATTTTTCGTGTTAATGGGCATATGGATCAATGCTTGTATGGAGACATAAATATACCTGACCCATTTTATTTTTATCCAGGATTACGATCTAAAGCACACTTCACGGAGCGTTTAGCAGTGGTTTTCACAAGAATACATTACATTAATGTTCTGGATTAGCCAGCGCAGAGCATCGACTTTAACATTAATCGAAAACCTTTGGGTAGTTGTGGGAAGAGCTCTGGAGAAACAAAAGTAAGAATGCTGAAGAACTGCTCAAAAACGTCAAGGAAATATGGAAGAGTATTCCTGTCGAACGAAGTAAATGGTTATCCCACTACGTATTTTAAAAAAGTTATATCGGATGTCAATTTTCCTTCTTTTAATTTTTTTCATTGACTTTTGAAAGTTATTTTTAATTCTATGTCCAGGCACAAAAAAACCGTTTTTATATTATTTTTTAAAAATTTTTAGTAAAATAATTTTTTCCATCAAGTTCTGTTTTTCCGCAAGTTACAAATTTCTGTTATAAACAAAGAATGCATTTATTTAGTAAGTAAAAACTGTAAAATACTATAATTATAGAGAGTTTTAATGTGAAAACAAACTGTTCCTAATTATCTTGCTTCCACTGTATTTTGTGGTTCATTCGAGTGTTCTTCACTGAGATACTCTGTCTAGAATCTGGTTACATCCGGGGCTCTGAAGTCTTCGTTATTGAACCTCCTTATTGTTGCCAATATCATCATCAATATGCTGCTATTATTACGTAGTCTTCTGTAGACCGTCTGAAATCAGTGAAGAAAATCCATCTAATGCGCGGTATTGATTGAAACTCTAGATATGGTAGAGCTGTAAGCAAGATCGATGCCATGATAACCCACAATGGTACAACAACAGCATTTTAAAGCTCCTTAATAAGTAGCAATTGTCCTAAAAGGAGATCATGGGCAAATCACACCATGGCAAGTTTAATTTTCAGGTAAGCCTGTACATGAACGAGGCTACATACCACCGGTGGTGTTAAAGTTGGCATGGTCTTGATCTTTATAAGCTAAGTGGTTTTTAAGGGAGAAATATACATTCTGGCCTGGTTTTCAAAATCATCATCAACATGGGAAAGTCATACGGTCTTATCTTGCTTAATTCCAAACTGTAGAGGGACACTTAAGGACTTGAAGCGGAATACACATGAAACAGCGAGAAAACAACTCGAACAACATTAGAGAAACCAGTTTCAAAATAACCGCATTGAGAAGAAGAATTGCTGAGGAAGCTCGACCAAACTTCATTAGCATTGCTCAAGGTCAGCTTATATCACAATGTGAAGGACTTTAAAATGAACAATTCCCAAGACCCACTAATTTTGGTTTGGTTGGGCCAGACGAGTTACCCTCCTAATTTTGGAAAAGATGAGAGACGCCATTGCTGCGTGGAATATAGTATTTACAAATCGACTGAACTTTCTCCATTTTGGTTGAAATTTAATCATACCGATTTTTACTTACAATTCTCAATGGATAAGAGTGGATTTTTCCTGCGCGCTATCTTTTTGACAAAATTTATTTTCATCCATCAATCAACAAGATAGGGCTCCTATCGTAGCAGCTGTGAAGAAAACATCAGAATTTATCGGACTTTCACAAAGGGTCATCTACAAAATTATCAAAGAACAGAAGCAAACTGGTACACTTCGATCAACCGAGAAGAATTTTTCTCATCGGGACTTGATCACTGATAAGAATGATAATCTAATCCTTCCAACAATTAGACAAAAAAATTGTAACATTGAGGAGCATAAGCAAGACATCACTTTGGAGAGTTCTATAAGGCAAAAGATTCAGCTTTCACAAGACGGACGACAATAGGAGAATCCCCTGTGAAGGGACGGACACACAAATTCAAAGGGTAAGATGTGAAAGTGAAAGTGGATACAAGGCAATTTATATAGATGAGTCATATATACAAAGCTCCCAAGTCTTGGACTGATGGAAGCACGGATGGATTAAAAAAGCCTATTGGAAAAGGATCAGCGCTAATAATTGCACATGCTTGTGGATCAAATGGATTTGTCGATGGCGCTCTTCTCATATTCAAATCTGGATCGAAGTCTAGTGACTACTTTAATGAATGTTGAAAATGTCTCCAAATGGTTAAGAGAACAGTATCTGCAGCAGCTGGATGAACGGTCAGTTATTATAATGGACAATGCTTCATATCACAACAAATTCAAAACCCGTGCGCCAACTTCATAAGCAACAAAGTTTGAGTTAATTAATTAGTTAATTAATTAGCTGGAAATAATATTGCACAAAGCTCTGTGCTTTAAGTTGAACTATATGATAAGTTAAACGAAACAAGACGGAATCTGCAGCGTGAAATAGACGACAAGCCATAAGAACAGAAGACAATTATGTGACATATGAACAGAGTTGGGATACCTTCACAGAAAGAATTGTCATTAGACACGGCGAAGTCTAATCAAGTGAAATGGAAAGTTACGGCGAGTATGATAATGATGATACCGACGATGATTAAGTTAAGCCACTGAAGTGTCAATCAAAGACCTTAAATAAAAACATCCATCCTGAAACAATCAGGCTAGTATTGCGAAAAAACAATTGGCATGGAAGAGTAGCCCGCAAGAAACCGTCAAAAAATAAGCGCATCAGAATTGAAAGGTTTCAGTTCGCCAAAGCTCATGAAAATAATGATGTTTTTCTTTTGGAACCAGATGGTCAATCTTACGTGTGGGGAAAACCAATTTAAGTTTTGAAAGAATGCAATTTAAAAGCCACGATATAGCACGATGGTATCGCTGCATATCGCCTGATGGTGGGCAGGGTAGCTATGTATAATTGATAGAATTTTGAGCCAGACAAAAGGTCTTACAATTTTAAAAGAAAATTTAATGCAAAGAGCTGCAATATAGGGAATAAGGGACGGTTGATACTTTTAGAAAGAAATTGACCCGAAACATAGGGCACACAATGAACTTTGTGCTACTTTACAATTGTTCTTATGTTCTGGTGATTTTGGAAGCGTTACCACAATCACCAGACATCAACGCAATTGAACACCTCTGACAACAATTCAAAAAGTACACAGTTACAAACAGAGAAGCGTTGGAGAGTTCTTGCTTCCGCAGAAAAAATACTAAAATTGGAACGATACAGAGAAGCGTTGGAGTCCATACTCAAGGATGAACGGTCCAAAATTGATCTTTCAATCTGAAAAAAAGCTCCAATAATTCATGCGCAAGAGATTGGAGGGTGTTGTAAAGAACAAAGTCCTACCAACCAAATACCAATTTTCTTTAATTTTACGTTCATTTAATTTAGAACTTAATTTAATACTCTGTGTCTTAGTCCTTTTTTGACATGGATTTTGTCAATTTTTCAACTTTTTTATTTATTTTTTGTAAAAATATGATCTTGTCCATTTTCTTCTTAAAGAAAATAATTCTATATTTCTTCTCTTAAGATTTTTTTAACCTCTCTAAAGCAATGGGAAAATTAGTACAAAAGTGTCTGAGTTCTTTATTGACCCACTGTACATTTGAGAATGATCATAAAATCACATAATTTTGGCGGGGAATGTGAAGATTTACTCCTCGATGAAGAAAATCTAACAAAAGTTTATTTTCCTGTGAAACGTCATCTGGACCAGCGTTGAATCTATCTACGATTTAATGACCTGCTTCAGTCTGCAAATAAAGCTGACTTTGCAGAGCAGGTTTAAGGTGAATTCAAACGGAACTTGCTTTCTTTGATTTAAGTAACATATATTTAACTAAACTTAAATGAAAAATTGATAGTTAAAATATTATTTACAAAACATTTTATCTTTGTTTAGTTAATCTCTAATAACAATAAAAATGTATTGCATTCGTCTAAATGCTTATCTCGCTTGCTTGGATTTAACAACCTTTTAGTACCTAAACGTAATTATCGGAAACTTAACATACATTTTGGACAAGAATCTTTAAAACCTCTGACTTAAAACTATTTAGAACCAAATCTATGTACAAAATGATCAATTAATGTTTTATAATTAAACTTTGCCCATGATATCTGTTTTTTTTTTCAAAGGAAGTGAATGGTGGGTGATGAGTGATTCCTAGTTGACGATTTTAGCTCATTCTACAGTCTACTACTCTCTCGAACGGTTGGTGTGTTCGCTGGCTTTTCATAGCTTTTGCTGGACATTGCAAGATGTGGCAGGATTGCTGGTCTGCCATTTACAATCATTTCATCTGCGGTAAATACATTATTGTCATGGCCCATGTCAGGTTGTACTGCGTTCCCATTTTGTTGAGCTGCTGGCTTTCCTTCAAGCAGGAAACATGTCAAAAAGAAGAGTATTGAACTGACGCCATAGAATCCGGCGTAGAAGATCATGATCGAGCCACGGTATCCAATGGCCTTTGCAACAGGGTCCACCAAAATGGGCAAATTTCCTCCAATGTTATTCATGACAAACAAAAAGATGCCAATAGTGGTCGAACGAAGTTGCAGTGGCACGATTTCTACTACAATAGCGAACACAATTCCGAACCACATTTCAGCAAAGAAATAACTCAAACCAAGTGTGATCATGGCCCAAAGAGGTTCAAAATACACGGATCCAAACGCTGGCAACGTAGCAATTAGCTGACTGAGGGCTAACACAAATGCCCTTGACCGGATTCCCATTTTTGCTACAATCTTATCGGATACAATTCCGCCAACAACTACACCGATACTTCCAATGCCGATTGTGACGGCAAACAGCCACCAGCCAAGGTCCACATCAGGGAAATAATTATTATAGTAAAGATCAGCATTATATGCGAATGTCATTCCTCCGCAATGACGAATGGAAGCAGCCAGCATAAGAAGAATCATTCTTGGATGAAGAACTACATCCCAAATGGAGATTTTCTTCCCGTTCTTTTGATGATCACCTTCATTGATTGCCTTGCGTTCAGGTTCCTTTAATGTTGTTCCAGTGAGAATAGCAACAAGCACGGCCAAGACTCCAGCCCCCAGGTAACATACCCTCCAGCCCAAGTTCCAGAAATTCAATTTCGTAATGTATCGACCCACAGGAAAGGCGATGCCGTAACCACCGTAAATACCCCAGTTAAAGATCGCCATAACCAAGGCACGTTTACTTTCGGGGAAGATATCCGACATTATACCAGTAGCCAGTGGATTACAGCCCGATTCTCTAAAAAATACAACAAAATTTATATAGTTAATAATTTAATCTAGCAAAAAACAAAAAAAAACGTTCTTACCCAGCGGCCATAATCATTCTCAACAAGATCAGTTGCCAATATTCTTTGACAGTTCCTTGTAGGATAATGGCAATGGCAAAGATAATAGTGCACACTGTTAGCATCTTAACTCGGTTAAACTTGTCGGCTGCAATACCCATAAAGACTCCCGCAATAGTGAAAACGGCTATAAAACTTGGTCCAGCTAAAAGTTGGTAGTCCAATCCAAGACCATTGTAATTCCATTCGCAGTACGCTGTCCCATTGATATTCAAGGCGGTACATCTACAAAACAGAAAAGTATGAATACAAGTTTTGGTTAAATTCGTTTGACATAACCAGCTTACTCTGAACTGTTGTCAACTTTGTTGCATTGTTCGGGTAATGACCATCGATCGTAATTTGTGTCATTTTGTTGGCATGCAAAATCACCGTAATCCAATTCGATTGCAGTCTGTTTTGACGTCACGCCAATGAGATAATGACCCAATTCTCCAAGGATATACCCAATTGTGAGTATAGCAAGAACATAGGTGCTGTAGAGGAAGCTAAACTTTTCCACCAACGGAATCATAGTGTCCTAAAACAAAAACAAACAGAAAATAAAAACGTTAAAGTTTGTTATGATACCATTCATTAAAAACATCCTAAAATTACACCAAAAAACAATAGGCAAAAATAATACAGGACAATTGAATTCCTTTCGAGCATTTTCGAAAGCCTCGTTCTAACTTCAGGGTTCTGCCGACGAGACCCGCAGTGAGTTTTACAACAAAATTTTTTTTTAAGAGAAAACAAACACTTGCTTTAAGTGGTTCTAATTCTAAATGAGGGCAATCAGAATTGATCCTTCATTTATCCTCTCAACTCAAGGAATTGTCGTTCGAGAAACAAAACTCGTTTTATTTTTCTTCCTTTCCACTAATGTGTGCCGTCGAAAATTAAGTCTTGCGGTTCCGGGATGTGCATCACGTATATATTCGAAGACTCTACGGGGCGGGGCATTGAAGTCGATTCGTTCTTAACACTCTTGCCACCTGGGTCGTTGTTTCTGCTTGTTACCCGTTTGACACTTCATTGGACATTCTTCTCCACACTAAATTTACGCAAATGAGGCAAAGCAGAATTAGCAGAATCTGAGGTCCATCTCTTATACCTTATACCATGACTTTAAAAATGTCAGTAGGGCTGTTCGAATAAGGGCTCAGGATATCAATTGCCTTCCTGCTCCAAAGAAACAGAAGTTGGTGAAAATAATGCTTCATTTGATGCTGATGTCGTCACTAGAATTTCTGCAAATGTCTGGAAGACAAAGTTCATGACTGACGGCTTTGTGACCTCTCGAGTCGCATTATCTCAAAACTCTCTTTGGCATCAAAGATTTTGGTGATATTTGGAGCGAGCATTCTCCGTCGCGAAAGTTAAAATTAAGTATAACTCTTTTTGCTGCTGTTGAATACCGATTTCGAACTCAGGCGCTTTTTCTATAATCTCCCGGAGTATGGATTTTCCTGGCCTAAAACCGCTTGAATGTGGACCAATCAGATGCCCTCGTTTTTAAGAATCAGTCAAACAGTGTCAAGATTCCAAGCATGTATGGGAAACCGCGCGGTCTTGAGATTTAGGCGGTGTAAGCCCCGCATAAAGCAATCTCCAGCTGATTAGGAAAAGTTCGAAAGGAAGTTCATGGGTACCAGCACTTTTTCTCTACAGTCAGTTGCATTGCATGTTCTTCGGCATCATGGATTTTGAATTGTTCACCAAAGCCGTAAAGCGGACTAAATCGACAGTGTGTTTCCAACAGCGTTTACATCTTAATCCCCACAGGCTTGTGCTCTAGGCCTTAGTCTCGGAATGTTCGTTTTATCTGATCACCCATCCACTCCTTAAAGAGCGCACAGCAGTTTTCAACTCGCCACGTTACACATTCAAAAGTAACCTGTTTGCCTTGGAAAAGTCAAAAACCTCCGAAATTTTCTAGACATGAACTGGATTCCGGCAAGGCAAGGATTTCTTCAACCCGAATTTTGGAACAGATATTGCCATCATGTTGGCAACTTCCCCTGGCGATATCTATTTTATTGATGTCCAGCTTCATCTCTCTCGTTTAAATGAGTGGGGATTAAAGAAAATAGGGGTACATGCCTTCTTCAAGATACATCGATACGTTGAACATCAGGTTCAATCAAAACATCACAATCGACTGTTATAACATTGAGGTAGTAAAGAATCACGGAAAAAATATCAACTCCACAAAAGATACCTTCTTGGTGAATTGATGAAGACTCATCCTGGGCAAGAAATGCTTCAGCTTCAGCTAAGATTGTCTTCGAATCCTAGTCACAAGGTTCATCAGAAAAGGGAAGATCGATATTTCGGTCCAAAAGGCTGTCAGGATGTTTTGTCTAACCAACTGAAAACAGCCTCCTGCATAGGAGGAAGAAGGAACTCCAATACAGGCTCAGATGGCGTGAAAAGAAATAAGTAATTCCATTCAAAGATATTGCTTGTTAAAGTTCAACGACAACCTGCTTAAGTAAACGCAAGTTTCTCCTCATTCCAAAGGAAAAATCACTCATATATAATATGTTAATCCTGTAAGAGAGGGTTACAACACCAACTTAAAAAAAAATAAAAAATTGGTCTCAACAAGATCGAGCGGCAAGCGAAATTTTCTTGTTTAATTACATCAGTGCACCTCAATAAAGCTCAATTTCAATAGAAAAAAATTGATTAATCGAAGACGACGCAAAGTCATTACTTATCTGATTTATGGGTCTATTCTCACGTCATATGCTTTATGCTAGATTTAATTTGTACTTCAATGCCAAGCGCGACGCCTTCATACGAGGTATAGTATTATGGCATGTAAATACTAGTAAGTAAATATTACTATGGCAACATCAAAGATCTTCGCTTCTGATGGTAAAAATCGTGTGAGTATTGTTTTTTTTTTTCTTAATTATAAACAGCATCGTGAAGCTACAACATATCTTTTGAGAAAGATGTTAGATGCAACGTGAGGTAGATGCTTTTTATGTGAATGTTCTTGCAGGTGTCACAAGCAGCAGATTTCATGATTAAGATTACTATCATTATGATGGCGTGCTGACTAAATTGACTTTGCTGTCCATTTTCTATTTTATTTAAGACTGTAGGCGGTGCATGCCTTCAATTTAAGTTCAATTAAAATGTGCATTTATTAACGATTTAATTAGACATGCACGAAATCTAGTCGAAAGGGAAACTTGAGCAAAGTGACCAAGTTAAACTGTTAATAAGGCGTTTGACATTTTTGCATAGACAAAAATTAATAAATATTACACTATATGTATCTTATAATCTGATAGTTGCATTTGGTGGCAAAAACCAACAGAAAATAGTGAACGACCTTAAGCTAGTTTATGAAAAGTAAGTTTAAATGGTGTGAGTGTCTCTAATTGAACGGACCGGCACCATTGCAATTCTTGGGTGCCTTTTCTGTGAAGGAAACTGATGGATTTTTTTTGAAAACATCTCAGTTCCCTACAGAATTCTAGAATAAATCTCCAATCCATTCGTCCTACCGCGAGATGCTACCTCAAGATGATGTACGAAATTTCCGTTTGAGGGCTACCTTCAGTTTGGATGGAGGAATCAACTCCTCCAATTTCAACGGGGTAAAGTACTGATTACTTACAAGGTGGTGGAACAAATTCACGATCCCTGTCCCTTGACAGGCTGACATACAGAACGGACCCCAGAAACGAAAGTATGTGAGGCAAATACTCTCATAACAGCTGGCACAAAAGGTGCACATATTACGATGCGGATTTGTCTTGGAAAAGCGGTCGAGTACGAAGGTCATCTATTTCCAGCCAATTGATGGCTTGACTATGATTCGATTCGAGTGAAAATTTTACAACTTTCATTTCATATTTCGATCGATAGAGTGGAAGAAAAACCATATTCTAGCCGGAAAAATTGTGGCCAAATTATCACACAGCACTAAATCACGGAGAAGACGACGCAACATCCTTAACAATAATGACTCCTTATTAAAAAGAAACATAAGTCTTCCTTAACCATGATGTTTCCGTAAAGAGTCTTGACTACGCTGAGGGCGAATGGAAGATAGCATACAACTGCGGACTTTAACAGCTGCTCAATGATGTCAAATGGAGTTCGGAAATTCGAAATTAATTCGGCGATATTAATAAGGATGACAAGTCTATGGATGGAATGGAAGCTTGGTCTAACCAGTCAAATTCCAAGGATCGATGGTCTGATAGAGAGAAAGAATTTCCTGCATACATGATACTTGAAATCACTTCTTAAAGGCAACTATGAGCAGACTATAACTTCGCTTAATAAAATGTTGGAAATTTTTACAAAATTGGTTGATTTTTTCAACAGCCTTCTCTATACATTTCACTCCACAAGTAAAGGAAAAAATAATGTGAATGATGTAAAAACTCTTAATAACTTATATGTTTGTTTGTACATTTGAGTTTTAATTCAGGTGCTCACAAATTAATCAAATAAAATTAAATTAAACAGCAAATTTTACTTAAACCACTCGACATTGTTAAAATTACGAGTATAACAAATTGCTTGAAAAAATGTACCATTTTCGAGTTCACTGATAAAAAAGGGGTGCTCAGCAGGCAACTGTCAATAGGTTTTATTATATACGCAAATATAACCATGCAAATTTGTGATTTAAAGTGAAATTTAGAATCGTTTAACAAAAAAAAGAAGCCGTCGACATCCAATTATCTTCAATCACATTCCTGGCAAAAATATCCTTCAGACACGTAACAAACACATTTACACAGCCGACAAAGCATCGCCACTGATCTAGATTCGAGATTCACTCTTAATTGACTTTAATTGCTTTCATTGTCGCCTTTCAATCGAGCTCAATCACTCAATAGAATAGCTACGCATTTGTGGGGGAATCTGCGGCGAATGGCTCGTCTATCGATTTTGGTTTTGTTATTAATTTAAAGTTACTGAAAAGTTATTTTCAAACCCGCCCATTAGCTATCTGAATGTTAATCCTCTATCTGCAGAAACACCGAAATCATAATTTCTATCCCGGATATAGGTGTCAGATTAAGCGTTTTAAAAAATTTACCTGTCGGTTAACCAAGTCCTACAAGGTCACTGTCGGAAGTGAACAAAAGAAAGCAAAGGTTTCCCCTCTCCCTGCATGAACTATGTATCAATTAAGAACTCACAAAAAAAAGTTTGAAACAAACGACCTTTCAAAGATTTAACAAATTGAGCTTGAATCGATTGTTGGCCTTGTGTTCCGCCTACTGACGCGGCTCAGCTACGAATAACATCTGGCATTGCATGGCCATGATTGTTAGGGGTTCTGACCGCGTCTTGACATTTTGCGACGCACACCTGATAAGCAAATAGAGTCTTGCTAAGAGTGGGCATGGGTACACATTTTTCCTAACTTCTTGACTGTGTAAGATATGCGGTAAATAATTGATTCAAAAACGACCTGTTTTAATGTCGATTGGGCTTGTGGCATTTTGAATAAGCTACAATTTAATTAAATCGTTTGGACAACATTTTTACTTGGTCAAGATGCTCAACTGAAGACGACGACACTAGTATGCGTGTTTAAAAGATGATGACTCGTAAATTGAGGACAAATGATTAAGCTTTGCCATTGGGAATAATTGAGTTGGTCGATTGATTGTCCACTTCGTTCACACGCGATTCAGTGGGGGCAATAAAATAGAAATAGCATTTCGGGACACACATTTCGTGAATATTGATTGAGAGATGTTCTGAAGAATTTATGTACTATATGTTTGAAGACTAGATCGTTTTTACCGATTCTGTGGTTTCAATTAATAGTAAATTGATTGTAGCTATAAGCGTTGTGGCAATTTAAATGTTGAATAAATATTTATGGTCACTTTTGTGTGAATTTTATTAATGAAATTAATGAATTTGTTGTTCCGCATTGATATAAGTTGTCATTTGCTTATAACTTGCATTTATGAAGCCATTACTTAAAGTCAACAGTCGAGCGTAAAATTTTTCAGACTCGAGTTCCAGAGTAATAGTCCCCGAGAGCCACAAGTTCAGCGGTTTTTCATCCTTAACAACATTGTAAGGAAGCAAAGACTCCCTGCTAAGAAGATTGGGTACCTACTACAATGTTTCAATCTTTAAAAATATGTCAAGGCATTTAAATCAATAGATAGGCCACAGGTTTAAAAGTACTTTTGCTAGATGAGCTTTTGCCTAGAGCTGGGAAATTTCGTTATGTTTAGATACTCAAAAATTTTCTAGTATAGTTTTTAAAATAACTACAAAATATTATAAATAGGTACTGTACTACTTTTTAAACTATTTCTTTGCCACTGTACCGCTTTTTTTCTTATTTTTTAATTTTTTTTATGATGATAAAACACGAAGCTATCATTGCTACGTTGCAATCCATTTTTAAGTTCAAGACTAGATGATATAGGATACAAAGAAACATTTAAAAAACGTTCGCCAAAATGAATTTTTATATATTTCACGGCATTCCGAATGTAAAGATTTATCAAAAATAAAAAAAAACTTAAAACTAGGATTGATTCATTAATTATTAATATTTATTATATTTGTAAAAATGCTTTTAAACAAAGTAACTCATTAATTGATTCACGCAAAGTCCTGATAGGTTTACAATAAGGAGGGATAATATCACCTTTTTGTGGGCATAAATTCCTAATAATACTAGAAGAAAAGGTTCTACTACATTATCAATTTCTAGGGCTTAAAATTCACAATTCAATATCTTTCAGTCGGCAACAGAAGGCAGCGCAATAAAGCAAGACTTAATCTTCGGATTTGTACACGAAAAGGAAGTGATCTTAACCAAGTTACCGCAATTGGAGGCAGCCACCTTAGGATCGAGGTGATTGGAGATTTTGTAAGGTACACCTCGGCTAGTAGCGCCATCCATATATTTAAGATGAATTTCAGTGGAAGTGGTATGTATTCAAGACACTAATGAAGTGGGGGCATCATCGTGAACCCATTTTAATAATCAGAATAAATAAATACGTAAGACAAACTAAATGCAAATATGTACATATAAAGTTTGAAGACGTTGAACAAAAGCTTTATTCAAAGCTAAAAAAGAAGAAAGTTTAGGCAACCGATAAAACCTGTTTCGGAAATAAAAACGTTTGGTCGATACTTCTTTAAACGCGTTTTGAATGAATGCATATAAAGTAACCGAGATGGATGAAGGCTTCCAAAGCTTTTATCAATCAAATCATTTCAAAAAGAGGTTACCTCTATTATAATTCGAAATATTTATTTGATTTACATTTTTTTTTCTTAAAATGTAGGCAGTTAGCATAAGAATTAAAAGAAGAATAGAAAGCACGAGTTGTGGTTCTCGGGTCTATTGGCCTTTTGGCCGAGTTCCTAATAATACTAGAAAAAAGGGTTCTACCACATTATCAATATCAAGTATATCAAATATCACTACCACTCCTAGGGCAGGCGTTTCAAATATTTTTCCATTAACTTTATACGGTCCTAGTGCGAAACCAATAGATTTACATCAATTTCGTCCCGACGACCTTTGCCTGCCTCTAGTTTATCATACCCATTAGGAATTCTCACCAGTTTAACTTAATGTGCACCACATTACAATCTGAAGCAATTCAAGAACAATGTGCATCCTAACCTCTTTTTTTACCTCCTGGGAAAAAAAATTGGGTTATGAAAATAATCAGTAAAATTTAAGGCGGAATTCCTTCAACATGTGGAATTTAATAACGAAACGATGAAATTTCAATCTCCATTCACGTAAGCGTCAAACTTTTGGACTGCAGTGTACTCGAATATGAACGCAATGCACTGACAGGGAAATGCATTTGTTTACGGCCCTGTTGCTGCTTTTGAACTTTATTTATGATAACTAGAATAAAAATTGTTGTGGTTATATATCTCAGGGTCCGTAAAAATTGTCCTTGAATTAAACAAGGTACAAAAAACTATATTAAACCGCAATTTATGCAGTCGTTTCTTTTTAAGGTTGTGGTCGGTTCGGATGCGTTTTTTATTGACCGTAAATATGCCGCAAAAATCATTGGTTTGCTAAGTAAATGAATGTTGTGGTTCTGTTAGAGGTAATATTTGCGCTCTTAATGTTGCTGTAACCTTCAACGATGACAAGTCCAGAAAGAAGGAACCCCATGATTGGAACTAAAATGAACAGTGATTAACTCCCTGTCAGTTCATCCATTTTCTTATTTCTCAAAATTAAGGCTTCGATACAGGACCGACTTACTATGAGGATACAAAGATGACAAATGCTGGCGTAATCATAGAGGCACTTCCCTTTTAAATGCAGTTTTTCAAACCTGTCTAGTAGAGTTCCTCACTCACTCACTGATAAAGTGTAATTTTTAGTTAATACTAAAAATGATTTTGATGAAGTGAATTCGTTTATGATTTGGGAATTTTCGAGTTTGATTGCGCTAAGTACTTTGCTGTGCAAAAGTGTGTTTTGAGTTTCTAGCATACTGACTCTTCAAGTTGGGATATCTGTATGGAGATCTGTATGTATATAAACGATGAATGATTAACGTTGGTGTACCGTAGGTCGTTTTTTGCGAGTTCTCTGTTCTGTCGATGCTGTTTCAATTTTTTTTTTAGATATAATTGCCAGATGAATAATTCTGTCTGTCTGCGTTTTACCAAATTCAACAAAAGCATGCCTCTTGAGAAAAAATTAAAAAAAAGTGATATCAAAAGTATCAAGCAAATTTTTTATCAAGCATGAAATATAACGAATTCAAGCAGAACTAGCAAGAGGAAGTTCCTTGAAGTTTAATAAAGAGGCTTTAACCTATTTTACTACGGCAAACCAGGCTTATCTAGAACCTTGAAACTCCAGTTACCTAGGGGCTGTCCATAAATCATGTGAGGCTCGAAAAGGGGGGGGTCCTTATAAAATCACGAAATATTAAAAGGAGGAAGGGGGTGTAGTTATCTATCACGTGTTTTTAATTTTTCGGCAAACGCGCGATACTCAACAGAAAAGCGGCATTACGTGTATTAATTTTTTCGTCAAACGCGTATAAAATCGAAAGCGCCTTGTAGTGTGACCTTTTGCCAGGCAACGAACGAAGTGAAGTTCCCGCGAACCGCGACCACCATTCGCCGGACTAAGCGGAGTTCTATACGATCCATTCTTTCGGAACGCTTCGTTATACCTCCTTACCCGAATTTGCAGTTCTCCAGTGAACTATATATTCCAAAGCCTCAAGAGCATGATGGCAATACGTTTGCTCCATTTTTTCTGCGTCGGTCTATTGAAATTACTCCTAAGTATGAAGGCTTCGGCATATTGACTTATGGCCTGTATTGCCCTAGCCTGCAGAAGGATCGTCAAATACTTTTAGAATGGACATGTCAGTGGTGTGCATTGTACTTCTATACAAAGAAAAAAGCTAAGGCACATGTAAATTCTTGTCACCAGCAACTGAATCCGAGCAATAATAGTGTAGATATGCACAATGTTCGTCCTTCCCGCATGCTTACGCGATGGTCGAAAGGTAGATCGAGAGAGATTCTCTGCGTAGTGCGCGAAAATGATAACGCCGAGTGGCTTGATGAAACCGATGTTGATCTGAGGATACTGCACATTAAATAATGTTCATGTATAAGTACAAAAGAGTTTTTTGCATTTTTTTCATTATTTTTATGTCAGTCAAAAACAATCTGCAACCTTTCTGTCTACCTCTGAACGTTATTATTGCAGTCTTTTATTTTCTTTGATAAAATTTGATGATACTTATAGCTGTATTTTATAAATATTTGAAAAAACTAAGATTCTATGTGGGCACTAAAAAATACACGTGATATATGCGGCGGTTGATTAATGGACGGCCCCCTATGTAAATGATTTTTCTATGTAGACTTACAGCATCACTTTTAAAGTTCTGTCAACAAAGTCAAATTTGCGGAAGAAAATGTGGGAAAAAACGCAAATTATTGAATTTATTTCACTACTTCCGGTTTATCTTCACTTTTTTCATGGATACAGTGAAAAATTTAAATCTTGAGACCCGTTTGCTTTTTCAAGCGATAAAGTATAAGAAGCATATTTTCAGTTTTTGAAATTTACGAGAAATTTTCGGGTCAAAGAAGTGGATCGACTTTTTTTCGGGCGAAGTGTGTATTCGAACAAGCGAGAAAGACTTCATAGGCTCAGCTGGGAATAACGCCTAAATAATTTCAGTGGAAGGATAGTGGAGTGATGCTTTTTCTGGCCAATAAACATATTCCGATACTTGTCCCTGTGATTTGACTTGATTCAATTCACTTCTCATTTACAGTAATTACTCAATATGGAGCTAAACTTTGAAAGGCTGTAAAGAATTTATGTAAACGGGAAAGCTAATATCAATCGATTCAATTTACAGGAAAAACTGTTGAGGGAATATTCAAAAAAGCTCCAAATTCCCGTGCAGATGTAGCCAAATGGTTGAAGTTTGCTTATTCTTAAAAGCTGCACGTTGAAAAAAAAACTACGAACAGTTTTTAGCATTTTCTTCGGAATCCTGCTTCAAGGGAGCAATTACATTAGCTAAGCTGCTTAAAACTATTTTGTTTAAAAGGTTTACTCAGTGGAACTCCATTTAGAATAGTCTTTGAGAGAGTTAAGCGGGTATTAAAAAGAAATACTCAGTTTTCATTCGCTTAATAACGTCGCTTACTAGATTTACTAAAGCCAGCACAAAAGTTGTATGCAATTTTTGTCGATTTCCGCGTGACACTATTTTATTAACTCCACGTAATAGGAATTTCTAATGGAGTCATTAACATGTGCAAAAACGTTTACAAAAATTTTCTTAGTCGTTGATTTGATGAGATAATATTTTAATAATAAAACCTGTGATATATTTCCTTGCATTGAAGCCCGCGGATAACCGCATTCACAATATCAGACAATATTGGAAGAACACAACGAGCAGTGAATGGTTCGTTTGGAAGTATAGAAACCCAAGAAGCAAATTTGGGTCTCAAGGTGAATGAAGGCAAAAGTAGGCATAAGCTGTGAACAAAAGAGAACACACAAAAAGCCTATCGAGTTATCCGTAAAACGCGCTTTCAAGAACCTAAAAAGAGCTATGTTGGCTGTACAACGTCATGGGTATATACAGAAGGTTCCGGATAAAGCGACTCACGTGGCTAGGCCATGTAGAACGAATGAAGTTAAACGCCAATGCTCTCGCCCGAAAAGTCGGAAACAGAAGGCAGCGCAATAAAGAAAGACCTAACCTTCGGATGTGTACACAAGAAGGAAGGGATCTTAACAAAGTTACCGCAATTGGAGGCAGCCACCTTAGGATCGAGGTGATTGGAGATTTTGTAAGGTACACCTCAGCTAGTAGTGCCATCCATATATTTAAGATGAATTTTAGTGGAAGTGGTATGTATTCAAGACACTAATGAAGTGGCGGCATCATCGTGAACCCATTTTAATAATCAGAATAAATAAATACGTCAGACAAACTAAATGCAAATAT
Organism: Orthonevra nobilis; assembly: GCA_963555765.1. Taxonomy (NCBI): domain Eukaryota; kingdom Metazoa; phylum Arthropoda; class Insecta; order Diptera; family Syrphidae; genus Orthonevra; species Orthonevra nobilis. Next base: position 84,309,124 of record OY743224.1, on the reverse strand, counting down.
GTACATATAAAGTTTGAAGACGTTGAACAAAAGCTTAATTCAAACCTAAAAAAGAAAGTAGTTTAGGCAACCATTAAAACCTGTTTCGGAAATAAAAACGTTTGTTTGATATTTCTTTAAACGCACTTTGACTAAATGCATATAAAGTAACCTAGATGGACCATGAAGGGTACCAAAGATTGTAAGACCTATTGGCATTTTGGTCGATTTCGATTTGTTCGAAAAGGAAAAGGAATCTGATGTCGACTTTTCAATTTGCTAAATTTCGTTCATCATCACTCTGGTCTCTGTAACACTCTTACAACAGAAGTGAAGACATCATCTTCATAAACCACTGACAACGCAATCGTGGCATATAAAGAAAGAGAAATCAAACTAGGCCAAGTTTGTATCAATTTATTGCTTTTAAAAACTGGCGCTTAAGCCGGCGTGCGTATACTGGGTCTTTTAAGAAACAGTGTAAATTTAAGACTGAAATCTGTTTGTCATGAATAGAGCGCGGGCGTCGACTGCCCCATTAAAAAATCTAGGTAGTAGTGGGGACTAATAGCACAATGGACACCCGGGTCTGGCAGTTGACTAACAGACGTTGGCGACCACAAGTCGCGTCCGTTCCACTAAAAGGTCAGTGCATCTAAAAACTAATTACATACTTAGCTCATAGTATAGGCTTTAAGAGATTTAGTTTTTTCCGCTTTTTTGTCTTTTGTTAAATTTTTATTCACCACCATTATAAACTTTTGATTTCGACAACTGCTGGGCCATGATAAAGACTCTTCAAAAAATAACTTATTTTTTTATGATTTTTCGGAAGCCTCGAAAACTTTCAAAATAAGATCGTGCCTTTAAAGACACAGTGTACACCTCGTGCACTCGAAAGTTTGCTGTACTTAGTGAATGTAGAGATCATTTTAAATGTTTTATTTAATGTTGCTTCTAATCGTATGTTTACCATAAGGAAAATTCTGCCACTATTGGATAATGTAGACCTGTATTTATTATAGTCCGTTTCATCAAGGACTTGCGTGTAGGATCTCTTCTGTCACTCTGATGTATTATTTCTGTTCTTTGGATTCGTTTTGTAATTGATATGCCCTTAGTTTCTTATGACTCTTCGCACAACGTAATTTACATGATTAAAACCAGTTCAACAGTGTGAAACAGATCAAACAAACATCCTGGTTTAGGTCTAACCATTTCCATGATATCATGGTTACGAATCTTTATGATTAATTCTAGAAAAAGCCTTTGCCCCCATAAATATCCGCACAATTCTTTTCAAGGCTGTAAAGAACGCACACATTGCCGCATGTTACTTCCCACTGAAATACCCCATTAACGACAGGTTTTTCATGTCGAATAGTATTTGAATTTAAACTCGTTCGTCCGCTAGCGAAATCGAAATCGCATTCGGTTGTTTATCTGGTATCTTCGTACGAACAACATGTGAAATCAAAGTTGTGTTTGAAAGCGAAAGCGCCACTATGCTGGTCTGCTCCTAGTTTGCTCACAAATCGGATCAAGGAACTTCACATTAAGGTCCTAGATGGTTATCTACATGCAGGTAACTTTAATGGGATCCCTTTAGTGAAAGAATCAAATGGAATCAAATATAAGGGAACACTGGCCTTAAGAATAATAATAATTGATAATATTTATATTATTTAATGTGTGCGCAAAGTCTGATCTAATCAACGATTGATAATAATTTGGGAAAACAAACAATAATGTTAACATAATCATAACTTTTGTATTTATTCGACAAATAATCGCAAGATCGTTTTTTGCGGTTTCTCAGAAATCTATCTTTTTTGGGTTATGTCAGTTTTCCATTAAGGGTGCGATCTGTGATGGAATTTGAAAAAAAAACAACATCCCTTCAAGAATCTTGTAAAGAATTTTACATGAGCCCATCTCTTAAGAGGGCTTACAGACCCAGCACTATCAGCGCCCGTTTGGATTTGAATTCATGATCAGAAACAAATTAAGGTAAGGAATCTTGAGTCTTTGACTGGCTTCAAGACATGTGAGCGAATGTTTGAGAACATTTCAAATAAACGTCAAAAAAGGTAACGTCAGTGTCATCAAAAGGTGACTTTACAAAAGAAAGGTTCTACGAACGCCTTGGCACGACCTACGACAAATACCCTAATCACGATTATTATCGGCGTTTTTCAACGTGAAGATAGGCAAAGAGGTATCAAGGGAAGCTTAAATAAACACACAGTAGATGCTGCGCACATGACAAAACCACTTATATCTCTGGCAGGCTGAATTATAAACACTCAACATTCGTTAAGTTTGACAACAATGCCATACACCAAACAGTAATGGTGTGAAACTTATAATGGACAAATCCAAGTTCAGTAAGTTTATGTGAAGACCCGCCCAGGTGCATACACCGAATACATCATTTCTTAAGTATGTTCGGGCGGGAGTATGCCCGATGAATGGAGTTACTCCATCTATTGCCTTATACTGAATAAAAGGGGATCTTAACTGCACCAATTACAGGAGGATAAGTGTTCTTAACGTTGCAAATAACGCCAATGTTTTCAAGAACCTGGCTATCAGTACTGTTTAACGTCAGGAAGGTTCGCAATTGATCAAATCTTCACATAAAGGAAGAAGGTGGAAAAAACACAGGAGTTCCAAGACGCTGTTATTCGAATACAATTCGGTGCAATCATTTATTGTGGTGAGCTGAATAGATCCCTGAGTAGTGTCGGTATCTCTGCCAATCTCGTCTGATGGATCCAGGATGACGATGGAGTATGCCTACATCGGTAGCGATCTCCTCTTTACTTTTGAAGTCGAGAGAGATTTTAGACAATGTTGTTTGACCTGAAATTGTTCACGTAAGCATCGTTCGAAATTTAAAATTCATCTGTGCAGTTAATTGTGTTGGCAAGCGATATGGACATTATTTGAAGAACGGAACTAGCAATGAATGGTACGAACTGGTACAATAGCGTAGATATCAAACCAACAACTACTTTTACCAACCAATATTTCCTTAGGCTAAGAAAAGCCTATTGAACCGACCCAATTGACATTATATAGTATAAGACACTTACCGTCCCGGTTGTGAACCATATCAAAATTAACTTCAAAGAAGATCTATGCATACCTGGTGATAAGGACATGTACACAAAAATTTCACGATGGAGATTTCCATATCTTCGGTAGCGGAAACAAGTGGCCTCCGGTCCTTTGCATATGCAACTTAAAATGGAACGAGCTGGATGGACTTGTTGACTGAGGAGTAAATTCACGTCGGATTTTAGCATCATCGAAGTAAACACCACCTTAATTCATTTCCCATCATCACCTAGACTATAACCATTATAGAAAATCAAAGAGGAATATTTTGAAATAGACCGGTAATCGGTGCTTTAGCAATGCTTGATAACACAAGGAAATCGTATAGTATCGACTCTCAAGAAAGCTTCCTTTAAAATTAATTAATCTGGTAGGAAAATTGAGTTTAGACAATTCGAAGATAAGGCTTTTATTCCCAAGGGCATTATTTGCTCTGCCGTGAGTGTGTAATACTTATAAACTACAATTTTCGGAAAACTTGGAACATAATTCGTTAGCTTGGAATCGGCAAACAAAAGGTAGGTTGTTCTAGCGATGGCGATCGCAATGGACAAAATATTAAGTTTTTATATGCACACTCAAGTGTCAATGCTGATATAAGTTCGCTCAACGAATCTGCCCTCTCGACGACATCTTCTTTTGTGTGCTCGACGACATCTTCTTTTGGGTGAGTGATGAAGATGTTGTTGAAAGTATTCTGTATTCATCCGCTTTTTGCGAAAGCTATCCTGTCCAAAATACTTCCGTACATAAGACACGTTATAAACACTGTTTTAATGAGCGGAATTTTTCCGCTGCAGTGGAAATTAGCAATGGTAATTCAAATTCATCAATTTTTGGTCCTCTTTCGTTCTCACTCTACATCAATGATATTGTGTCTGTTGCACTAAACCCATCCAAGCACATTTATGCTGATGAAATTCAGATATATCGAAGCTGTCCATTAGGTCTTATTAAGGATTGTGTTGCCATCCTAAGTAAAGACCTTAAACCTTAATTCTCAACCCAAGTAAATGTACGTGTTTAGTGATATCCAAGGTAAAACTAGAGCTTTCCTATTTTCCGAGAATTGCTTTGGATGACTCGAATTCATCGAATTTGTTGATTCATCTAAAAATCTAGGAGTTGTTTTCAATATACTAACTCTTATTTGGAATAGTCACGTAAACATTATAGTTGAGAAAGCATATGGCGTCTTTCGATATCTATGGAGTACCCAAGGCTCTTATTATTCCTCAGCTTACCTAAGGTTGTGACATTTTTTAAGGATGTGACACAGAGAGTAAAACGAAGTTCCATGTTGCTTTCAAAACCGCTATTCGATATATTTTTTATCTCAGAAGATATGATTGTGTTTCACATCTTGCTTAACACCTGGTGGACATGTCCTTTGAAAGTTATCTTTAGTTCCGCACGCTCATTTTTCTTTTTAAAATAATCAAAACCAAGCAGCCGGCTAATCTTTATGAAAAAAATTCAGTTTTCGGCTGGTCCGCTTGTTTGATAATACCGCGATTTACATGTCTAACATCAGAAAGGCTATTTTTCGTTGCTGCCATTTGTCTTTGGAATTCAAATTTTTTGAGGTGTGTTTGGGATCACCATCCCGCTGGAAAATTATCTCTGAACTTTCATAGCCTGTAGTTGACAAATACGCTGGCAAATTGTTTTGCAAAATATTGAGATATTGAAATCTGTTCATTTTGCCATCAATTTTCACTAACGGTCCAAGAGAATCCCATGAGAAACACCCCCAGACCATAACTGATCCTCCACCATGTTTCACGGTTTTTTTTACTTGGTGTTGTTGCAATGACTCTCCTTGACGCGACCAGTAATAAGATCTGCCATCCGTTCCAATCCGATTTACTTTGGTCTCGTCTGACCAAATAACCTTCTTCCATTGGTCAATGGTCCAGTTTTTATGGCGTTTAGCAAATGCTAGCCTGGCCTTAACATTTTTTGCCGAGAGAAGGGTGTTCTTAGGTTTTTCATAAGCTTGCAGGTCTATTTTTTGAAGAGCGCGGCGGGCAGTCCATTCGCTAACTGGCTTACCAATGACTTGTGCTGCTTCCTTAGGTGTCCTACAGCTGCAACTTCTCAGACTTCGCTCCATTCTTCTTGCGTCCAAGTCCGTCAATAGCCGCTTGCGTCCTGCTTTGGGTGTTGGAACGTCAATTTTGTTATTTTTTTTTATATTTAATACCGAAGTCTTCGATATTTTGAGAACAGCAGCAATGTGTCGAGTCGATTCACTCACCAACAATTGTTTTACCGAGTTTTTTCATTTTTCACGTTTTTACAGAGCGAGCGCTTATAACATACTGTAAAACAATAAACTCTCAAGTAAACTAATTAACTGTTAATTTTCCGAAAAGGTTATCCCCCATCAAAAGAGAAAACAAAAAAAAAATGCTTTTCTGTCAAACTGTTACACATTTAACCGTACCCAAACTAAAACGTGCAAAATTGGACAAGTACGCTATTTCGTTTTTTTTTATTTTTTCCGTTACATCAACATCTTTTCTTTCTAGTTCCTCCAGAATATGTTCTTTGGATCTCAATAAAAATTTTAAAAATCCAAAGTAATTGCCTTTTATTTAAATTTGTCGCTTTTCAGCCATTTCCCTAAATAAATAAAAACATTTGACCAGTTCTGCTCGTCACTCGTATATATTGTTAACGCATGAAAGAACTTTTCTAAAAGACCGAATCAAAATTTACTTTTTCATAAAAAAAAATCTTAACTATAATTCTGGGCACTGTGAAAAGTATTGACGTATAAACTGATGGCTGAAAATAGTGGGTGCTGTATTTTTTTTAATCTTCCTTCAAACCTTAAACAAAGATTTGAGCTGTCAGATAAGGGCAGTTTTTTTAATGTTAAATTCCGGAAATCCAGGAGGTCATTGAAACTGAATTGCTTACACATGAATATTTACTGACATACACAGACAAGTTGCGGTGAAGGTACTCAAATGTAAAAGCATAAAGTCGAAAACAGTCCTCAGTTTTTCATCTTAGTAGACGCAATAGCGTTTTCTGATATAAGGTTCCTAGTCATCAAGATATATTAGGAAATGAACTAGCATCTAAGCAAGGTGTACTACTTACTTCAATATTCAAATTTATCGATTCTGATCTCATAACAACTGTCCAACAGTCGTGGAATTGAATAATTTCCTTTAGAACAACAAAAATATTTTGCCCAAAGCGAAATGGATGTGAAACGAGTTTCATTCTATAGGGTGACTTTTTAACTGGAGTCCACGCTCGTAGGTTTGCCTTAGTCACTTCGAAGCTATTTGATTTTAATGAAGTAATATCAAGAAGCTTCCTCCAATGGGGGTCTAAACTGGTCTACTATATGTTTGGCTTCCTCGTCAGTAAAATCAAACCTAACCAATGCTGCGAACTCAATTTCCGATTCCGTTTCTGGTCTTGTAAAAAGTTGCAAGTCCAAACAACAACTCTATTTTAAGCACTTAATTAATTTGAAAAACAGGTGTCGATTTAATGATAATCATTTAAGTACTGTTTAAAAGCTCGTTGCTATGCACCCAATTTATTATTACTTTCGTTTTATAATTTTTATGATTTAATTAAGTTCATTCAAGTTCTGACTTTAAGTGTCGTTAAGAGCACCAGCAACCGGAACGCTGCCGCATTCGTAATAACAACAAAACGAAATCCGCATCTGATCAACATATATCTGGTCGGCTACAAATACATCATGTGTATTTGACTCGAATTATAGACACATGTACCACGCCCAAGGACTAGAAAAACTTACACCTGTTTTGATGCAAATTGTTGGGAATACTATATGAGTAGACTGGCTGTTGAGGCGTTACCCGGTGATCTAGAAAAGAACACCTGTCCGGCAATAGGTGCCGGAGAATGGTGACACATTCTGAGCTAGGTATGGTTGGAAATCGCTGATCACAGTCATAGATATTTCATTTACCATGATAAAGCTCACCTTGGAAGATTGTTTGTAATTTAATGAAATGATTAAGGGTATTTAGACCCCTTGAATGCATGTGATAAAATTGATATTTACCTAAACGGAATTTAATTAATAAAATATGAATGCAGTTCAGGAACGCAATTAATTGCAACACATTTTAAATCAGAGCTAATTAAATACATATTCATATCCGTTGCTTAATTATATGCGACAAATTTCTGTGTGAGTTTTTTTCATTTTTTTATACATAGTTATTTTAAGGGCAGTATTCTGTAAATGGAAATTCATCGCCTTCAGGTAGAAACTTTAGTTATCAATTAGCGATGTAGATTTATTTGTAGTTGAAGGACATAGAAAGTGTTGATCGATCTGGTTTTTCGTAAAACAATTTTCATGTTAGGTGAATTGTCGAATCTTACCCATTTCCTTGGCGTCACATTAATAAACTCTGAGACTGCTTCCGACTTTGGTAGGAGGAACTCAAGTCTTTTTGCCTGAAATTTTCTCCTCTATCTTTTACAACACTTAATTGATAGATAAAGTCAGATTCCGCGAATAAACGGACTTATTTCTTGCAGAGAATTGTTGTTTCGTCTTCGATTCCAAGAAAGATGGCTAAACCCGTATATCAGGACATTGAATTCACTTCAAAGCTTCAAAGTTATTTCTAAATTGGATTGGAATAATAAAATTATGTACGCTTTAACCAAAACCCAAAATTGAACAAAAAAGTTCGAAGGATAACTCAGAACTATGAACTACAGACTAGTATCCAGTAGATGACATCCAAGATGACAACTTTTGAGTTGAGGTAATTATTGTGATTTTTCAAGATTCAAAGTATTCAAAAGGTAAAATTTAGTACTCGCTCGAGTAGTTCTTGGAAAATCGGGTCGTAGCGCACAACTTCGACCCTCGAAATGATATTCAGCATAATTACAAAATAAACATCGCCTATGAAGGCAGACATCTTTCGTTTATATCAAAGGTAGATCCCCAACTCATCTTTGATTCGCTTAGAAGTAAGAAATCTGTGGGATTATGAGCATGATCCAGCATATTGGAAGATGCCAAACTTTCAAAGTTGTTGAATGTCGAACAAATTCCTGTGAATTAGGTCAAAGTTAATAGGTCGATATCAAAATCCTCCGTTCCGTTTCGGGCTCCACCCACGGAAGTGAGTTGAAACCAATTACACCTGAGTTTCTCAAACCACTACACATTCTTCTCCTAATTCTTCCGCTCGCTCTGTGCTACACGCATTATAAGAGTCCTAATATCCTCTTGAAGAGCGAGCAAATAATTATTAAAAAAAAAAAAATGCCGGTGGGCCAACCTTTACCATGTCCCATCTCTAAGCGATAAATCTGCCTCTGAGCATCAGGAAGTTATAAGTAAGGAAAAGGTGATCGGATCAATAGAGCTCAGACTAGTTGGGTTGAAGTGGCCTTCAACTAGACTGCGAACGTTTCAACGTGCGATAAAGCTTAATGTGAAAGATTCCTTTTTTTGGACGACGATGTGTTTGTTCTTAGGTTTGTTCCCATCACTAAGAACTCTTGAGTCTCAGTACCAAAAATCCTTTTGAAGCTGTGTACAACGGGCCAAAGCCAAATCCTTATTTTTGCTACAATGCAGATTTCGTTCACCACTGAGGGGGCAATATCAGGTTCAAAATTACAATATGCGACTGGAAGATGTGTTCCTGTAGCACCAACACATTTGGCGTTTAAAAAAAGGAGAGAAATCGTTGTCGGATTTGACATATAGCGTTCTTACGCTAGGTAAACCATACAAGGCTGGGCAAAAGTCAATTAACTGTGTAAAAAAATAATAACTCGTTTAGTTATAGATATTTTTGAGTATTTTTTTTTTTGCTGCAGGCATACATAAGACTTGCGCGGGTACCGGTAGGCCTCATTATGGACGATCGACCGAAAACATTCAGGTTGTTAGTGAAAGTGTGTCAGCCGGTCCTGAAACATCTACGATAACGTTCAAGACAGTAAAGCATATTGCGTGGCACGATTCGTCGGATTTTGAGGAAAGGTCTGCATCTATAGCTTTAAAAAATCCAGTTGTTCCAATAAATTAATCCTGGTGACCAAGAAAAACTTTTGGAGTACTGCAGAACTGTCCTTAACATCGCCAAAAATGATCAAGATTTTTTAGGAAATTTTGTATTGAGCGACGAGTGGACTTGCAAACAAGCTAAATTTGCAGATTTTGAATCCCAAAGATCTCCGTAAACGTCCCTTACACTCACTTCTAGTTATTGTTTGGTGTGACATAATCTCGTTTAAGATTAATGGACCATAATTCTTTGAAAATGATGCGGGTGCAAGCGTTACAGTTGATGGGCTTCGCTACAGACAAATATGTTTAGACAATAGACAAATATGTTAAGCTCAAATGGTTTCAGCTATCGCTTACAAAGCTCGTGAGACAATGAACTTATTGCGCGAGATTCCCAAATCGCATTATCTCAATAATAGGTGATATTGAATAGCCACAGAGATCACCTGATCTTTTGGCTTTAGACTCTTTTTTAAGGGGTAACCAGAAGGAAAAGATTTACACGAAGTTTTTGTAAGACAAGAATCAAATTTGACCAGCAGAAAAAAAAATTTTATACATTGCCGTAAATATAAGCAAAGTGGTAGCTTCTAACCTTTAGTTTAAAAAACTGATGACCGATAGCAGGTAATACTGAACGTTCTTTTACTTATTTAAAATGCCTACTTCAGATATAACTTAAAGCCTGCAATTAGACATCTCGACATCACATGAGTTGCAAATATCGAAACTTGTGAAAAACATGATTTTTGTCTCTACTCGAGAGGGTTAAATCCATGCGGTAGAAAGAATGTTGCTCTAGAGCCTTGAAACTTCAGTAACCTTTTGGGATTTTTCGTAGCAGCTCAACGAGCATTATTTTTAAACACAGGAAGACGGGCTTCTAGCTAGTTGGATAGTGTCTATCAAAACATTTTTACACTGTCTTTGTAACCCCTTTACACATTCCGTCAATTTCTGTTCCATCTAAACATTGCATTAAAGTTGCATCATCCCCAAAAGCATGTTTGCTTCTCACTTTATCTGCTCCATCATCTTAACTATGTTCAATGAGAAATATATTTTTTAATCACTTTGAACTTGACATTGATTCATCGCTTGAATGGTCAAAAGCCACTCTTGAACATGTAATTATCAGGCAACAGCAGCTTGCATGAAATACCAATACGAATTCTTATTGCCATCTGGCTAAGGAGACATGACATATCATCTAAACACAGGCAGCACTTATAATGGCCCGACAACAATTTTCAACATTCTACCATAACTTGTCGTAATTAACCATTACCTTAGGAAATTAAAAATTATGTGCGTTAAGAGTCCCGGGAAATATTTCGATTTTTCACGCTTTGTCACACTCGAGTGTACAACTCGTATATGATAATAAAACGTTCGTTGGCTATGAATCAGAAATCAACTCTGAGTACTCAAGGTTAGAAATAAAAATTTACAGTGGGTTCGTAGACCCACCTGTGAATATCTGAACTGTAAGTTCTAGAAGAAAAAAAAATTCACCGTAATTCGGGCACTCGGTTAAGGGCGATTTTTGAAATACCGGAAGTATGTAAGCCTGCAAATTAAACGAACTTTATTATCTTGTAAATTATACGAATTATACGAAAACACTATTTGGAGCAATTAAACAACAACCTGAAGTTGCAAATATTTGGTTAAGGTCAACCAACGTGAGACAAGGTGAACTATTAAAGTTTGGCGTCACAGACCGATAATACGTGACAGGAATCCCGGAATGAAAAGATTTTCAATGCTAAAAATATCAAACCCTGGCTGCAAGTCCATAGTTGCGACCGATTATTGTCGATGCTATCTTATTATTTTTTATGGGAGGGTCATTTAAAGATCACGTGCAGTTAAACCTAGCAATCTATTGTACTCCAGCATAGCTGCACTCGCTGAGTCCCCAGCGGTTGTGTCTCTAGCCAAGATCAAAGACCTGTCAACTGGTCAGGCACAATGAAGGTTCTTCTACCTGAAGGAGTTCAAAAGCCGTCAGCTGAAGGTCAAAATAAATATTCAAGCGCGCTGGTTAGGCTAAGTTAAACATTTGGTCGAAACATTGCATCTCTGGATACAACTGCAACAAATATTTGCTTAGATAGCTCTTGTGATCTATTCGGCTGAAATATCTGACTACGATATTGGCAAGCAAACAAATGATGACAACAACAAGCTTCAAAAACCCAGGCTGCTGATAAAGAACAACGGTTATTGCCGAAGAGTCTTCGAATCGACTCCAGGGGGACACCGCGCCGAAAAGGAAGATAAAAACTTCGGTGGCGCATAGAAGTGACTGTATACCTCTATCGACTTGGTGTATCCAATTGAAGGAATGTAGCCGTTGATCGACATGAGTGGAGAAACTTCTTGGTTGAGGCCCAAACTCTGGTTCAATGATAGACCTATGACTCCTCCAAGTTAGCACTTTGCAGTCTAGAGCAGTAGTCAATTGCAATTAGGATCCAAATGATCTTGCCAAATATCATAATAAGCATAGGCATTCAATTTATAGGTTCGAGTCGGGGAGTAGGACTTGGTCTTCTATATATAACGGCCCTTATCCAGGCACCATTTGGTTGACTAGCTATAGTAGCCTGAAAAAGCGGGTAGCCAAGTTGTAGTGATTGTTCTTTCGGCTTATCATTCTGGTGTGCGTGCAGTTAAAACTTTTTTGTTTTGGTGATGTCATCGGAGTAAAGCGCTGATAGCAGAGTGACGACACTGAACTTTGTTTTGAACATAAAACTGCTTTTATATTAATGCTATTTCACAAATTATGAACTCTTCTTGCCTTTTTATATGTATTTGCAAAGACTGCTATCAATTTCTAGTATCCAATCTGTTTTAAATACCATGTTCAGTCGCAACTATAGCTAAATAACTTAATCTCTACTGGTGAGTTATTGATTTTAAATAGTTTTTTTTTATAATTCTAAACTTTGGAGGAAACCTTACACTAGATGCAACTGAAGCTCGCAAGGAAAGTAATACTTCAGGCACTATTGCTGTGTTTGGAAATCAAGACATACTACTGTGTCCAAGAAATAAGGTGACATATAAATTTAAACTGCGCGCGTCGAAGGATTTGGAAATTTTTCTTTCTTTTTAGGTTGGTAGTACTGTCAGTGACATCTATGTGAAATTTCATGTCAAAATATATTCATAGTGTTTGAGATACGCGTCGTTTTGTGAGCTGCTAAAAGTGAGTTTTTCGTTTTTTGCGATGTCGAAATTTATTGAGCAAAGAATTTGCATTAAATTTTGTTTGCGGAATCAATTTTCTGCTGCGGATACGTTGAGGATGGTGCAGAAAGCCTTTGATGATGAGGCTATGTCTAAAAAAAATGTTTACAAGTGGTATAGTGATTTCCAAGCCGGCCGTGAGCGTGTCGAAGACGAAGAGCGTTCTGAGCGACCATCAACCCTCAACCGATGAAGCTCACGTCCAACAAATCAAAGATTTGGTGTAAAAAAACCATCGATTAACGATTAGAGACCTTGCTGATGAAGTTGGCTTATCGAAAGGCTCAGTCAATAACATTTTGAAGGATGCTTTGGGCCTCAAGCGCGTCAAATCTCGACTGGTACCGAAAACATGGAATTTTTTGGAAAAAAGGCGTCGCGTTGAAGTGTGTGAAACAATGCTTCCCGACTACCAGGATGTCATGAAACGCATTATAACTGGCGATGAGACTTGGATCTATACTTACGACCCCGAAACAACCGATCAATCGAGCGAATATCGTGCCAAAGGAGAGCCGAGACCAAAAAAACCGCGCCAAAGTCGCTCAAAAATCAAGGTCATGTTGACTGTTTTCTTCGATTATCGTGGTGTTGTGCTTTATGAATTCCTTCCAACCGGCCAAACAATCAACAAGGAATATTATTTGAACGTTATGCGTCGTTTGTGTAACGCTATCCGCCTAAAAAGGCCGGAATCGTGGAAAGACAATTCTTGGTTTTTACACCACGATAATGCACCATCCCATACCGCACTCGTAATTCGTGATCATTTCGCCAAAAACTCAACCCATATCGTTCCGCAACCACCGTATTCACCTGATCTGCCTCCGTGCGACTTCTGGCTGTTCAACAAGCTCAAAAGACCGCTCCGGGGACACCGTTTTGATACGATAGAGGAGATTCAAGCCGCAGCGAAGACGGAACTGAAGGCCATCCCGGAAAGTGACTACAACCAGTGTTTCAAAGATTGGAAAATCCGTTGGCATAAGTGCATTGCATCGGGAGGAGATTACTTTGAAGAGGATGAAATTGATTTGGAAGAATAAATAAAGAATTTTCAAAATAAATACAATGTCACCTTATTTTTTGGACACAGAAAAAAAGATGTCGCAACAGGGTTTGGGGATTAATAGACTAATTTTCAGGAAAATAAAACTTTTAAACCCTGATTTCGTAAAATAATTCAACACCATCAATGTCTGCTTCACGAGAATAAATATTAGTTAAATAAATATAATTGCTGAAAGAGCCAAACACGTTGGTAAACATTTTCGATTATTCGAATCTGTCCCAGACTAACAGATGATCTAGGATCATGAAAAAAAACTCGACTTTGTATTTGCACGTGTGGTTAAGGAAAACTTTATCTTTATGTTCATATTGGTCTTCTTCTTGGACGCACGTGTTTTTTGGTGGAAAATCTGTTTATGGGAGAACCTCTGCAACAAATATACATATGTAGGCAAATCTTGCAATGTCTTCACTGTGCATTCGTGCACTATTCGGTGAACTTGATAATCAATTTGTCCAAGAATTTTATTTTGCTCAAAGGATTAATTGCTGAGCATAAATATAAACCAATAGGTTGATTCCTAGTTTCATTCTCCATACGATGACATTTGCTTTATTTTAGGTGGTTTTTGGAATATAAACTTGTTTGAAACTTGGAATAAAATCAATTAAATATATTTTGTCATACTTTAATATATATTTTAATCGCTCACTTTGCCGCCTCCTCGATATGCCGCGAGTTTACGCCGGTCTTGATGGTGGACAAAGAGAAAACAGGCCAAAAGTTTAAACACCAACCACCTGGCTTGTATGGTTATCACTGTGGATATAAAAACGTTGCTATACATATTGTAAGCAACGATAAGCCTCTTACTTTAATGCCTTTCCATTGTTAGGGAGGCTAGTCATATTGCACTCGATCTTCGTAATATATTTGATATATATATAAAGCAAGAAGTCTTGCTAAAATTTATTGTACACTTAATGGTTTACTTGGAAAGATACAATTCCCCAGGATGTTCCAACTAATAATTAAGGAGTGGCAAGCCTGATAAAATAATAGTTTCATAATATCGTCGGACCGAGTTTTCAAAATTTTAAGTGGATATCAACCACAATATTCATTGCGGGAATCACGAAAATGAGTCAATGATAACCGTAGCTTCAATCTCTCATTGAAAACCAAGCTAAGATCCTAAACTCATACTGGCTATTTGAGAGATTAATACACTTTATATCCTGGATAGATTTACTGTTGCCAGAATCCGGTTGCAATTGCAAAAACTGCGTATTGCCAGCAATTGGGTCAACTCTTAGGCCCAGAGAAACAACAGCCCAATTAACCAAGATCGAGCGAAAGCTAAAATATTTGCTCGATCTCAGACTTTATTGGAGACCTTACGAGGCAGTGTCATCTAAAATTAAAAGGACTATCTGAAAATGATTTTTGTCGATTTTGCAATAATTCTGCAGAGACGACTAAGCAGTATAGACATAGACCTTGTACCCAAAACCTAACCTAGAAAAAGAATAGTTTAAAAGATTTCACGATAGACTTCCGGGGCCACATAACTCATCAAACGACCTTCAGACTCTTGAGAGCCTTTTACTATTCCTAATTCCAACAGAATATTTTACATTCCATCTGTTACCCTGTTTTCATTGACACCTAGCAATTAAAAACTTTGTTAGAACGATGTATCGAATTCTTGAAGCCTCGTGCCACATACAATTAATTCCGTTAACTCTATGTTACAAAGGTTAATTTAACCAAAAAATTTATTGTAACGAGCTTGTAATTAATGAAAACTAGCCAAGTATTATTTGAGTACGAGATTAAAGTGAATTACTTGATAATTACCAAAGTCTAATTGATTTTCACAAGTCCAGGAATGCCTTAAATGAATATCTAATTGCATTTTAAAATAATCAATTAACAACTTCCCTACTTTCTCCTAACAATGAATTTCTGCTTAGCAAATTTATTAGCAGGCAATAATTGCTGAAACAAATAAAGCATTTCAAATAAGTGTAACACGGTTTTAATACGCGTGCTAAATTGCTCGAATGGTGACGCATACCAGAGCTAATGGGATTTTGATAACTCATTGGCAGGGAATTTACAACTGAACGATTCCGGTATGTCTCCTTGAGAATTTAAAGCCAAGACATATGCTTTCTAATAGAGGATCATGAGCATGAAAGTAGATTTCATTAAGTGGTCTTTAAATCAAGCGGCGGCACCAGATTCCAAAGGCTTTAAGATAAAGATGCATTGCTTCATTATATTAAGTAGCAACATTATAAATGTGGTGGAAGATGTTTTCAAAATTTGGAAAGTGTTCCTTGAGCGGAAATTCTTTTGAACCTGAATATGAATCTGGTCTAAATAATGTCGTTATTGCCAATAATAACTAATGCAGCTGAACTCTTCGATAAAGCTATGGATTGGGGACTGACAGATCTTCAGACCACTTGATAATCTGCTCTCAAAAATATTCTACTAAAAGCTTATCAGTTTAAGGTAACAAAATCGGATTAAATTGTATTAGTGATAGAAGCCGAAGAACAAATTGCTTTGTTAAGAAAGGTACAAACTGACCATAAGTTGTGAACTTTGTTGGGATAATGTAGGCTCAGAAGTGATACATGCTTAATGTTTAGTTACACTTTAAAACTGTGAACTGCCAATTTCAGCCAAGCGAAAAAATGCGAGTATTTATACCTCAAAATCAAGCAAAGAATTTTGAAACAATTTACGAACTCGAATCAAGGAAATTTTTAAAAACGGCGGATGAACTTATTAAATCAGATAAATCGCTATACAAAACAAAAATCTGTTTATCTGGAATCTGTCAATTCGGAAGTAGAGCTCAAAAACAGAGATGTGAAAGCCATGAGGAAGAATGCAACATTTAGCAGCTTTCTTTTGATTTTAAGATCGAAATGCTTTCATTAATTTTTCTTAATAATATAATAAATTTGAAAAGGGAAAATATGAATTTCAAAAACATGGCACGATCGTCAATATTTTTCAAAATGTATTTGGGAATGTTCGACAGACGATATTTTGATTCAGATTCATCTGTTTTAAGTTTTAAGCAAACCTTGGCAAACAGACAAGGACAGTATTTTGTGTTGCTTATATAAAAAATCTTTAAGTCCTAAATGAGATTCAAATGGAAAATTTTAGTGATTGATGCTTACTTTTTTTTGGAGATTGTAAAAATTGTAATTTAGGCTCTGTTTTCTGAAAATCACAGCACCAGCCATTTAAATAGTTATGAAGACCAACGCTTTTCTACGTTACAATTCAATTTTTTTGAAGCATTTAAAGTATCAAGAGAGTATGGATGATGGTGTGCAATGTGCGAGGTAATGATAAAATATTTTCAAGAGAATGCGTATTTGCCTTCTGTTGCATATTTGGATTTGGACAAAAAAAAAACCTTATTTTGAGGATATGATTATTAAATAAATATTTAACGTATGAAATAAATCTGATGACGAAATAGTGGCCATACTTTTCACAGAACCAACACTGTATATTTTTGAAGTCTTATAAAACTTCTTTCTGGAAATTTGGCTGCTTTCGAATCATTAAGATCTTCAAGATGATCCATTTGTTTCGAAATTAGACGTATTTTCATTGAATATATTAGTTTTTTTATAGTAGTACTGTGAGCACAAAGATTGGGAAATATACTTTAAGTTTTTTTTTCAAATCAGCTCAATGCACCGTTGTCAGGGTTATGCCTTCACAGCAGAACCAATGACAATCATCCATACCAACCACCCTTTTTGATAGTACGATCTAAGAATTATAGCAGCAGATAAAGAAACCACTGCTACACGACCACCGCTAGTCAACCACGCCTGTGATAGCGCTTTGAATGTGATCTCAACTGTAAAATGGTCACCGGATCAGATTCGAAAACTAGATAAGAGTTAAAACAAACCTCACTCTTGCATTCGAATCTTGGACCTAACAATTGAATTTTGGATATTTTCGGTTACTTTTGTCGTCATTTAATTGTGTTTTTTTTAAATATTCAAAATATACTTTGGGAAAAAAAGTTGAATTTTTCGGGACACACTTTTGACGGCACATTCAAAAAAGGCATTTCAAGCCGATTAACAGATATAAATTCACTTACTGAACTTAAAAAAAAACAAATGATGAAACGAAAATCCCACATAAATAAAATAAGACGTTGTTTTGCTTTCAAACCTTAAAAGGTAAAAAAACAACATTTAGAAATTCTCCAGTTCTATTTCGGTTATCCTCACGAATTTACAATTTGAATATAGAATGGTATTCTTTTTGTTATGCAAATAATATAAATTAGCATAATTTTCCGGTATTTATGTATCTGTGGAACTTGTTATATGTTGAATATAATTTTCAACCTTGACATTAACAGTCATCGCTCTGTTCTTTAAGTAACTATGATCCACAAATGTAGTGTGAATTAAGCGTTATCAATTGACCACAAAACATTTTTATTCTTATCGACTTTCCCATGGATTGCATGAATTATTAACACCCATCATAATATTATTTTGTTGGAACCAATTTCATTTTATTCTTCACTTGAATCACTGTTTTTTTTTTTTAATAAACTTAGAAACAAATTAACTTGTAACACCAACCTTTTTTGTATTTTTGGTAATTCACGAACTCAGAAATGAATTCTTCAAACAAATCACTTATAAGGACCTTTTTCTCGGCTTCTTATATTTTTATTATTAGTTCCTTCAGTCTCAACACACTAAGCCGATCGATCCGTTCGAGTCCGGTATTCAAAATTAACTGATCCTAGTAACTGGCAATTCGTGAACAGCATGCTTCAGTTCTTCTTTTGAGATACATTTATTTTTTTTGCCAGTTTCTTTGCCACCACCAACGTCAAAACCACACAAGGCACCACCACACCGTCAATTTGATGTCTTGACGAGATTGGCGATCAACGATCAACATTTCTACAACGATCGCAAGCGAACACCAGCGCCAGCGTCAAACCAGCACAAAGCCACAATAGTACACCACAAACAACAACAATCGTTTGTGGGGGTATGAAAACGGACTTACTTTGCAGCTCACAAGCGTGTACTCGTATCTCGTTAGTTTTTGTATCTTTTTTTTGAATTTTCATTTAGTTAAGTGGCTGACCATTGTTTTTGGGGGTTTACACGCATCCCATTTGAACTGACGTACGATCGCCTCTAGGCAAGCGTACGAAGGGAACTTCTTGTCATGGTTGCTGGCTAAGGTCGCAACTTGAAACAAGTTTTGATCTTTTGGTTTGGTTCTTAGCCGTACCGTGTGTCTTAGTCATGACGACGGCAGTTGTTGTGCTCCGGTTTCGGAGCATTGGGGAATTCTCCGGGAATTACCAAGCGCTCACGACTTGAAACAAGTTCTTTTGTTTTCTTTAGTTTTGTACTTTCGTTGTAAAAAAATGTGCACTATTTGCTTGACCTCTGTGGCAGAACAGGAAATGTCCTTTTATCTTTATCTGGTGCGGAAATCATTTGAAGGTGCATTTATGTATGTTCGCAGCTCGATAGTGCGTCTTTCTCATAATTCACTTGATTTATTTTACTATTATTTTGAATTGGCGTTTGCATGAGTGCTTTTTTTCTGCCACTTGTTTGGTTCAGAAAACAGTTGAGTCTTGTGATCGAGATTGTGAATTATGATCAGCCGTTGACAACTTATTAGAAACGATGACATTGTGTTTGCTTATGCCTAAATTTATTTTGTTTTTGGTGAACTAACTGCCTTTTTTGGCGCTTGTTGTCTTCCATCTTTTCTTCTTTAAAACAATATGCATACGCAATTTGACAGCTTACATCTATTGCACAGCGATAACAATTCATTTGAGAAGTGTAATCTTTTGGTTGGCAGCTTATTAGAAACGTTCAAGACTAATTCTTAATAATCCTAATTGTCTGATTAATACCCGAAAATTTGAGTAAGTATTTATTATTTGTGTTTGAATAAATACAAAATTAACAAAAAATTGTATAAGTAAGCTGTTTATAAATATGTTTGTAAATATGAGACCACAGAAGATGTTGCACGTTGAAAGAGGCCGCGTAAAACCACAGTCCACATTGATAAAAAAATTGTCCGATTGTCGAAAGCAGACCCTAGGAAAAGTGCCAAAGGAATTCAGCGGAAAATTTTGGATATGACTGAGATCAGAATATCAACGAGAACCGTGGCACGTCGTTTGGTGGAAGCTGGACTTCACGAAAGACTCGCACGCACAAAACCGTTGGTTAAATCGACCAATAGAAAACGGCGCATTCAGTTTGCTAAAACACATATCGGTTGGATGTCAAACCAATGGAAATTTATATTGTGGAGCGACGGGACAAAGATAAATCGTATTGGCCCCGACGGCAGAAAGTACGTCCGACGCCCAAAAGGTAAAGAATTCGATCCCAGATACACATCACCAGTAGTCAAACATGGTGGCGGATCAATTTTCGTTTGGGGATGCTTTTCATGGAACGGCGTTGATCCAATTCATCGTATTGAGGGAACTATGAAGGCAGATCAATACGTCGATATATTGGAAAATGTAATGCTACCGTGGGCCGAAGAAAACATGCCGGTTATTTGGGCATTCCAGCAAGACAATGAACCCAAACATACCGCCAAAAGGACAAAACATTTTTTTGATCGAAATGCCATGCGAGTACTTGAGTGGCCATCGCAAAGTCCCGACCTGAATCCCATCGAAAATTTATGAGCCGATATTAAAAATGCCGTCAGCACACAAAATGTCACGAATTTAAACGATTTGTTTAATAGAGTGAAGGAAGCACTGGTACGCGATTCCAGTGGAACGAAACCTGATCAAATCAATGCAAAGACGATGTGGATCAGTGTTGAAGCTAAAAGGATTTCCGACAAATTATTAGGCATTATACAACACATGTTTGTATGTTTCTCTATTTTTTTTAAGTTTTTCTTCCATTTTCTTTATTTTTTACTTGCGTTTCTAATTAGGTGTCTCAGTAAAATGTGGAGTCGTTTTATAAAAGGACATTTAAAACAACATTTACATGCAAAAACATCATAACTTTTTGTTATTTTTGTCAAAAAGACTATCAATAGCTATGTACAAAACTAATAAATATGAATAATTAGTGGAATAAGAAAAGAAGTACACAACATTGAAATAAAAAATATCGTTTCTAATTAGTTGTCAACGGCTGTAGATGGTGGATTCACCGACGCAAGATATTAATTTCCTGCCGCCCTTGCCTTGAAATTAAAGCCGCGTTACGTAGCTCTAAAAATGTTTAATTGCCATAGTCGTATGCTATCCAAACTTGGCGTCAGGCTGGTGTTATCGATGATATGTGAAGTGGAGCTTCTGCGACTATTTGACGGCTCAGTTGCAAGGTGAATAGTTGCGAAGTCCAAGCCAATTCTTTGCCTTTATTAACACACTACTCACCCTTTTCGGTAAATTCCAATCAAGTTTAAGCGGCAATACCCGCCTTCTTTCTTTTCTAAATTTTCCATATGTTTATTTTAGTACTTTTTAATGTTTGAGACGAGGTTCATAAAATAACACAACACAATATATAAAGTGACAGCGCAAGCTTGCATACGATGTTGTGATGTGTATCATGATATGTGATGATGTGTGTATTGCATATCATTTGGACACACCAGATGGACCTGGAAGAAGCAAGAGATAAATGCATGAGGAGGAAAATCCCGAAGGGCATTATAATTATAAGTACCGGCATACAGTTTTTTTGAACCTTAAAACATCTTGTTGATGTAATGGACACAGAGAAAAGGACATTGCTTTGATGATTCTATGATAGAGCATCAGTCTTGTCTCGCAGCGATGTACTTCTGTAAAAAATTGAATATTTTAAAAAACATGAACATAAGTTTGTTTTTTTTTTTATAAAATTCTATTTTCTTAAATTTTCCCTCATCTTCACGAATTGAGGTTCACAGAGTTGGACTCTTTTGCAAATCACATTCGATTTTAATTTAAAAAATTGGTTTTGGTGCGAGTAGACTGGCGCAAAAAATAAACCGCCAAACCCAAATTTGTCGTTTCTGTCCGAGCACTTATAAACGCACTGTTTACATCAAGCTGTGTTCTCTGTTTATATCAATATCTTCGGCGCATGGGAGTTATTGAACAGACCTTTAAAAGATATCGTTGTTTGACATCAAGTGTAGTCGGTGACGTCTTTCCCGGCCTTCATAGACCAGCTTGAGTTCTCCATTGCCATCCAGCACAAAAGGATGACCTTGGCAGGGATGCCAAACATAGACATGGCTTGATACATCTCATCTCTGTCAACGAAACAGAAAGATCTGCCGTTATGTTAATATTTTATGTATGGTGGACTTTTCTAATCGGAAGCCACATTGGTTGTTGACGAGCGACTTAAGACGGTCACATTATATGGTGGAAAAAATATTATAGGCAATGTTGAGTAGATTGGCACCTCTATGATTGGGGCAGCTTAGATAGTCTCCTTTTTTCAGGATTGATCAAACAATACTGAGATTCCATTCGTCTTGCATGCTTTCTTCTGACCTTGTGTTGCAGCTAAGTTGGTGCATAACTTCATAAAGCTCGGCACCTTAGCCGTCCGCTCAAGGGGCTTTTTTAGAAGTAAGCTAAGATATAGCTATTTTTACTTCGTCTAGGACGAATTGGTTGGTTGTTGGTTCTTCCATTGATGGCAATTTTTATTTTATTTTTTTTTAATTTTATTATTTATTTATTCAGTTCATAATCTTAAAACTATTTAACAATAATAAATTGAATTGAATATTAGTATCATTCTTTAACTAATTAGTTAGTGGTGAACGACACATCAAGCTTAACATAACAATTAACATCTGATGTGGGGTGACAGTCAGTGTTAATTTAAATAAGATTTTTAAAGTTAAGTGAAAGAAAAGAGAATTAAAAAAGAAAACTTGCTTAGCATACAGAGAAAAAGAAAAAATTTAGTGATATTATGCAATATAACGTAAAAATTCATTAATAATATTTCAAAATTTACATTGTTATTTAGTAAATATACTTGTATTTATGTTTTGCATAAAGAAAAAAAAAGAAAAAGCAAAAAACAATTTAAAAAAGTGACTCAATACATTCATAGTTTAAATTGAATAACCAGTCTTTAACCTTTTTTGTCAAACTTGAAAAACGGAAAGTGTCTCTTATAAGTAAGGGCAATTTATTAAAAATACTTGGAGCTGTAAATGTATAAAAATGTGAAAAATGTGTTCTATGTGCAAAAAGTACATTTACTGAGCTCATATTGTTTACTCGTAGATTGTACATTTGTATATTCCTAATAGGAATATTACCGCTTTGCTTGTAGAACTCTCTTAAAACTTTAAAAACATATAAATGTCAGATTGGTAAAACACGCAATTTTTTAACTTAAGGCCAACTGCTAGCAAAACGATTTTTCTTTAAAATAATTCGTAATAAATGCTTCTGTGAGGTTAATAAGGGTCTGAAAGTTTGAGAATATAAACCTCCCCAGCTTGTTATGCCGTATTGCAACTTTGAGTGTGCAAGACCATAATAAATATTAGTTAAAACTTTTTGAGAGCAAAAAGGCTTTATTAAGAATAATTTACGTGTGACCTATAACAAATAAGTTTTTATCATTTGAATGTAATCTTTCCAGCTTAAGTTGTACTCAATTACTACACCAAAGTACTTAAAGTTTTGAACTGACTCGATTTTGAAGCAATTTTCGGTACAACGTAGATTGGCTATTAATTTAACATTACCACACTTATGTATAGTTAAAGGAAATTGTTTGCAATCGTGTGCATGAAACCATAAGTTAAAATCCTTTAGGGTGTTTCCAGCTACCTTAAAACACATCAATTTTGTTTTTTCGCTTATAATCAATTTGTGATAGATCTACATTTATCATCACAATGCTTTCGAAAGTACTTCGAGATTCGTACGTTAAAACTATGTCATCCGCAAAGGCAGTTGAAATTCCATTGAGCTTGAGTTTCAATAGAGAATTTATGTATATCAAGAAAAATAAAGGGCCAACTACGGATCCCTGAGGAACACCGTTTTTTAATAGCCTGGGTTCACTTGAAATACCGTCTATATTTTTTCTTCTATTTTTTAGGTAAGAATTTAACCAATTGAAAATGTTACCTCGAAAACCAACATTGAATAGTTTAGTTAACAAATGATCGTGGTTGATAAGATCGAAAGCTTTTGTCATATCTATAAACAGTCCAATAGTTGATTTATTGTTGTTTAAACTTTCATAAATCTGACCACACACCCTTAAAATGCCATCCTCAGTATGATGTTTTTATTTGGAACTTTGCAGACTTCGGTTTGAGGTCTGTAACCCTTAGATAAATTGTTTTCTCTGTTGATAGAATTTGCGAGCGAGCTCATTTGCGGAAAAATTGCATATCGTGTGAGCACGTCGTTTTTCGTGTTATCAGCAGCTACATATATGCGATATTTGCATACCGTACTAAAGACCAAATTGAAGTAAGAATGTTAAATATTTATTGTTAATTTCGTTTATGTGTTTCACGTTCAACTGTGACTATAGCTTTCTATACTTTCTTATTTCATGATTTTCGTTAATCTATTTTTATCTAAAGCTTTACTTTTATTTATTTAAAAATGTACATCTGCATTCATTTATTAATCTTGTTATTAATTTCCCATTTATTATGTATTTATTAAGTTATTTATTCATTTATTTATTTATCTGTTTATTTTATTATTTTGTTTTTCTTGATTCATTTGTTCATATTTATTTCTGTTTCATTTGGTTAATATGTCTGTTCATATATTTAAATAAAAACTTTCATGGAATGTATAAAGATATATTCGTATATGTATATACGGTGTATAAGGTTTTACGTAAATTTTCCTTCATAACAGCTTTTTATTGGATTCTTGATTCTATAAGCAAAAAATTGTTTTTCCGTGTGTAAAACCAATTTGTACATTTTTACCACATAAAATAATTAACTACCCATCGTCTCTTCTGTTCTGAAGAGAATACACAAGTAACCTTGAAATGAATTTCACTAGAGAACCTGATGCATGCAGCAGTGAAAGGAAACGCGTTGTGTTTTCGGGTGAAAAAAATGCAATCCGGACGGTCCCGATGGTTACATCTTTTATATTCATGATTAAATAAGAGCAGATGATGAATATTTATAGACTGGCTTGGATTTTCAAATAAGATCATGTAAAAATATGGAAGTCTAGCTGGATAATGTTTGAAAAGGGGGAACTTTCGACTTGCGCGCCCTTTTCAAAAGTGTTATAAAATAACGAAAACTATTGCTGTAGACAATTTGAATCAAGGATAGCTTAATCGAAGCTACCTGTAATGCATAGAACGAGACTTCACTTGACTATTAACAACAACTTTTTGATTTAATTCAAAAAAATAAATCAATGTTAAAAAAATAATAAATTCAAATATCTAATTAATTTTTCCCATATTTTGGAGTTCCGTACCTAAAGGGTTCAAAGGCGCCCTATTACTAAGCCTCAACTGACCGTCCGTCCATCTGACACAGAGCTGTATCTCCCAAACCATTATAGGGAGACAATTGCAAACAGGAGGTGTACTGCTGTTGCCGCCACTACAGCAAAAAATAAAAAGATAAAGAGTTAAAAACAAATGGGGGTCACCATACAAAGAAAGTGTTTCATAAAACACCACTCAACTTAACACCTAAGAGTAGACAATGAAATGGGATTTCATGGAACAACTTTACAACTTTTTAAAGTATGCAATCATTTCGTGTATCCAACACAATGTAAAACCTCGAATTCCAATAAGAATTGGGAACTTGTGGAACTACGTATTTGGCTTTCGTGGCGGCATTTTTCTCAATCCAAAAAAAATAATTACAATATCATTATTAAAAATGTGATTTTGGAGTGTGCTTGAGTTATGATTGCCACAGCAATTCAATTAATCTGTTAAAACAAAGGGTTGATTACGCATTCAAGGCACACAAGGATATTCACACCACTACATTTCGACATGCATCAACGAATTCTGAACGAATTTGCACTTGGTTTCGCATGAATATGCAAAAAGAGACTTAGAATCATAGATTCACACAGTTCTACAGTGAATCTGTTGGCTGAAAATCAACAGGACAAATCATTTCAGTAATGGGGCTCATTTCAAGGACCATAAAACTCACGGATTGCGACCATTTGGGAAGCGAATCATCTAAATAAATGGAATACTTATGGACTAGTTTTTTGTTGATGTTTTAGAAGACTGCTATCAAAATTGGTCTCTGATAGGAATGTCTCTCAGAGGACGGCAACCATATGCCCGTTTGCGAGCTTATGAAGCAACCTCTACACCAATAATGCTCATCGATATAAATATATCTGTGAAATTTTGGTGCAAGGAACGGGATTAATATAAGGCGCTGCTGTGGAAACAGGATTTATTCATAGAGGTAGCATGTTTGGGTCCTACGAATCCAATGATCTTCCTTAGGTAATCTTATCCCAGTCGAATTTTTGCATTTCCTTATATTTTTTTGCATCTCAGAATGTCGCGTCCTTTTATCAAGGGCGATTTGAGAGCCTTGGTTAAGCTATGTTCAATGACCTTAGATTGCTACCTTTTTGGCGAGAGGGAGAGTCCTCCGTTCATATCTTCAAATAATCTTTTAATCATTAAAGAAAAAGAAAGCTGCAAGAATAGCTCAGATTAAACTTAAACATCTACTTCTGTGAAGAAAAAACTAAACTGAGCCTTTAGCAAAGTTAAGCTCAATTCAATCTATTTATTTTAACGTCTCGAATATGGTCATGATGTGAAGATTCCAATTCGTATTCGTTACGTAAGGTCGTAGTTAAGAGCGTGAATGAAGGACAAGGACAGGAATCAACCCTATCTGCAACCAATTGTTGTTCACACTAAAGCAGATCTAGGAAAACTAACACAGATACTCACGAGTTTATCGATACAGCCTTGCTTAAATTTTGTTTCCATGCCAACCTATGGAGAATACTCGCAACTAATCAGGTGACAAAGAAAGGATCGGATAGACATCAACGCTCCGTTCCGAACAGTCCTCGAGCTAATAGGGTACAGCGGTAAAAAAATATGTAAAATTCTGTGGCTGACATGAGTGGGAGAGGAACATTAACCAACTGATTGTACGCAATTTGAGGCAGTTTTCTGAGGATGAAGCTGGATAGAGAGTTGTGCTGGTTAAGTTTTCAGATCCATTCTGAAATGTTGTGCTATCTACAAAAAATAGTATTTCAGAAAGTCTGTTCTTCACGAGTGGAACGTATCGGCCTTTCAGCGAAGGCATGATATTTTATCGAGAGTGACAAGATCATGAGTGTCTTTTCATCACCTTTATAATAAATAAACAACTGAATTTTAGAATTCGTTGAAAATATTTCCTCCCTCAACTTTTCTTAGGGAAGAGAAGAAGAAACTCCATAACTCGTTTTTATACAAATTGTTTTTAATTATGAATTTTGCTAAACGAAGCTTGTTTTTGTTTATTTCTTTTTTAAAGGAACTTGATTCTTATATGTAAACAAATAAAAAAAAATAAAAAAAAGATTTGAAAAACTATTATAATGCTTAACCTTGAAACTCAGATAACCAGTTGGTATAAAATGGATAAACCAGCACCCGTTGGCAGTAGTTTCGCCAAAAAGTTGTTTAATGTCTGGTTAAGTGCCTGGGCGTTTAATTTTCGTAAATCTATGGCGACGTTTATGTTTTATTTCAATTATAGCTTATTTATTTGCGCTTGCGGTGTACAGCTAATAATAAAGCTTTACATGTCCTTGAATGCGATAAATGCAAATATTTAAAAACTCATATCGTGACAATTGACTGATTTCGCTAAAGCTAAAACTACGCGTGCAGGAAGAATGAATAAGGCAGGGCGGATTTGTGTCAAAAGTGTGTTATAGCATACGGCCACTCAGTCATTATCGTTCGTTCGTTCGTTATATTTATTGTAGCAGCGAATATACACATATTTTTTTGTCCTTTAATATTATTGCGCAATTTACAGAGATATGGTAGATTCACCTTACAGCTGAACAATCAAATAATTGTAAACAATAATGTATGGAAATAGGAAAAATTAATTGTGAAGGAAAGCCACAAGTAAAAAAAAATAATAAATAAATACATAAACAAATAAATTAAATGAATAGATATGTGAATAATAAACTTATATAATAAATAGCAACAAATAAATAAATAAATATTTGAATAAATAAATTGATTAAAAACTAACTTAAAAGCTAGAATGGGATAATAATCTATTAATGAAATAGAAAAATATCACAAAGTGTGTATATATCACATATAAGTAAGTTAGACTGTAGCCAATTCTGCAATTCAGTGATTGTCAGAGTAGAGCATGCACTTAAATACTTTTCTGATAGTTTAAATACTCTCACGGAGACTTTCTAAATATTTATATCATATGTAATTCGTCCGTTGAGAAGAACCAAGGAAGATTTAACACTCAGTCATTATGAATAGGCTTATTTGATCAAATAAAAAGGGGGCCGTTTTCTGTTTGCATATACTTTGCTGATAAAGGTCCCATCACGAGTAAGGTTCAAACGGCCCTGCAACGAGGCATTTTTATACAAAATCGTTGAACTCCTATGAGAAGCATAGGGTCACATCAAAATTGTTAAATCGAACGCCAATCATTAGGCTTCATTGAATGTCATCACATACTATGTCGAGATCTTTGTCAAGCTGCCTTCTCCAGGTATGCATGTATGGCGTCCTCTTCTACGACTTCCTTGGAGTTCCAGTCGATAGCCAGTCTTGCGATATCACTGGAAGTGATTCTGACCGTATGTCCGATCCAGTTCCATTTTCGTTACTCGTGTAGGCAAGTAGTGTGCTAAAAACCATAGCCGAGTGTTGGAAACCGTTTCTGGCCAATGTACCTTTAAGATTCGTCTTAAACATCGGTTAACGAGAACTTGATCCATTGCAATAGATGTGGTGCTGCATTCCACGTCTCACAGAGCATGGCAGACAACACATTCGAGTTAAAAACTTTGATTTTTGTGAAAGGGAAGATGTGTTCCATAATTTCTCGGTTCTCGATGTGAAAGGGAAGATGTGTTCCATAATTTCTCGGTTCTCGATATCGATTTCACAACCTCCAGAGCTTGGACTGGACTCGGCTGGACATATTCCAAGGGATTGTTATACACTTGGAGCTTGCGAAGGTTATTTGCGTTCATTTTCAACAATTTTTTTTTTCTAGTGTTTTTGGGGGTATTCTAGTCTAGAAATTTAAGAAAATCGATTTCTCAGTAAAACCTTTTGTCCTTTGTATATATTGTAATACAAGAACCCAAGGTGACTGGTATCTTTTATATTTAGTGTTCACTTACGTCCAGCTGCTAACAGTTAAATTATAACCTTCAAACCACGTCCACGTGAAATAAAAATATTGTGAAATACTGCTGTTTGCATTTTTAATAAAGGCTTCATTCCTGTTTTAAAAATGGTGGAGCTTATGGGAATGAAAATTGACCCGGAACCTCATTCATTTGCTGTGAAACGAGACAACCCCCGGATTAACCGATCCGAGATACGAGCATCCAACGCATCAAAGGTGGGCAGAACTGCTCGATATGGAGAGAGAAACGCGGAAAATATTTTTTTCGAATTCGAGGAAGGTCCGATGTATGAAGCAGGAATGGCAGACTGAATAAATGAAAGTCGACAATATCTTTTCATGACTTAGATTACAAAAAACTTTTCGGGAAACTTCAAACGCGTTTTTCTCGAAACTGTCTTTTTGAAAACAATACCCACGATTTCTCAGGTTCTACTGGACCGATTTACCTGAAATTTTTAGAGACTTATCTATATATGGAACTATCCCCATCCCCAAATTTCTTTTGCTTTTTTTTTTTTTAAATTCGAAACATTGTTTTGTTTCAGGCAGTCGCCATTTTGTGAAAAAAAATGTTTCCAACTCTTCCGTAGTTCGAGACATTGCGACATTATTCTAGATTAATAATCTTTTTTTTTATTTCAGATTGCTAGGAGGGTTGAAATTGTGGGTATGGTTACGCGCCAATTTTTTGAGACCCATTTCATAAGCTGCTAAATTTTGAAATTTTCAACTTTTTTTTATTTTTTAATTTTTTTCTGTGTTCTAGTTATGTTAACAAATAACTTAAAAAATATTAACTGCCTTTTTTATGACACTTCAAAAGTTATATGAAGTTGATCAGATTTGCAGGTACATGTATTGTTTTTCAGAGGAAAATCTATGCAATCTATTAAAAAGTTGAAGGAGCTATCCATATTGAAGATTACTTTTCTGTCAGGCATTGCAGGAAAGTCTCGAAATGCCTTACTTATACTTATACGATTTATTATTTACAATTTTGACTTAAAACTAGACTTATAACTACAATTTATATATTGTTGGCTGAACAATAAGGGCCCAACGTTCTTTAGCTGTCCGTTTATATAATACAATTTTTTTTTAGTTAATCTATAACTGATTTTATATCCAATTTTCCAAACATTCCAAACATTGTGAAAATTGACTCTGAGGGAGTTGTTTTAAAAACGAAAAATAACTAAAAAATTATACAGGGTATCAACCTCTGTAGTAGTTCATGTTTGCTTTCGGGTAGAACGAGGTCCAATCGATTATCTCTTGAAAGTGTTCATCAATGATTGTCCGTGTGCTGAGGTACCTGTGGGCTGGCTCGATTTCTTGTCTACTGATGATCCTGATCTCTTCGTTAGGGTGGCTTGCTTACCCTTCGATGATTTTCCTTGACAGCTGCAGCATGTATTCGTTGATTGGGGTGATCCCTGCGCTTTCATAGAGCGTTGTGTTGCTGAAATATTGCAGCGTCTTGAAATTCCTCCAGAGTCCAGTGCACGATCTGAAGATTTTCCTTTCCAGTATCTGAATTTTCTTCATTGATGTTGGCGGCACCGTACTTCAAATTGGTAAGGCGTTCGTTATTAGTGGTCTTATAAGCTGTTTATAGACCAGTAATTTGGTACTTTAATGCAATCCACTCTTCTTTCTTGGAAGTCGGTGCACAAGATGAAGGGCGAAATTGGCTTTTTGAATAGCTTCGCTATGATAGCTTCGCTACGATAGCTTCGCTATATGTTGTTCTACCCTTGCGACTGTTTTTTCCGAGGCTAGAGGACGAGTTTGTGCAGTAAGTTCTTAGAATGGCAACACTATATCTGTCGCTCGAAAACAAGATATCGTCGAGGAGGCGGTCATCTGTTTTTAACAAGGCAAAAATATTTGCATTGAGTTTGGAATACATTTGTTTGTTTATGTTTAATTGTGAACCCTAAAGTTTCATGTGTGTTCTATTATTATATTTTGTTGCTTCTTAACCTTTTTGTCCGTACCAGCGAACATTGGGACGGACATTACCAAAGTTCGTTTAATTTTCTTTCTCATTTTGTTTTTGTTTTTCACTTGTCAACAGAACATACGTGCCTCAAAAATATTAGGCTTAGTTCCTAGCCCCATGTGGCACCCCCTTACAGTCAAATAAAGAATGAAAATGTAGGTCATTTCCCATAGATCATGGAGGAAAAGCGTTGCATGTACTGCCAAAAGAAAAACTGTGGTGTACTGCAGACTCGATATTGCTTTGTGACGGGAAAATGCAAGAATTTTTTTTTGAATTTCCATACAAAATAAGATTATGCTCTCTAATGTAATATCTTTTATTGACAACGTTAAAATAATTGGATTTATTATTTTTCCCTTATTTGATAATGTCGGTAAGTCAGTTTTTACATATTCAGCAATGGCCGTTGTGTTGGACTTGTTTTTCCCGAAAGAAAGCATATGACATTTTTTTTATTGTTTTCTTCCGCATATTTTCACTCACTATGAAATAAATATTAACAAAAATATAGGTATTTGTTTTCGTTGCCAAGTTAACGGTTAAGCAAATTAAACATTACGTTCCTTGAGCGGAAATATGATCTTAGCTAATCTAACCGAATTGTAATAATTTTTGTTTTATTATCATTGTGTGGGAAGGGCAAATCGTAGCAAGACCAATTTTTGTCTTCTGGTTTCTTAAAACTTTATAAATGTTTTGAGATTAAATAAAAGAAAAGAGTTTCGTTCTACACATATCAATAAATATGTATATTTGTGAAGAAAAATAAATTACGTACGTATGTTAAAAGAATTTCAGTACCTTTTTGCATGGTTTTTTCTTCAAGAATGCGCATATACCAAATGATATTCTTTGATTTTAAGTCTGCATTGCATTGGGGAAACAAAATGCAAAGCAGTAAGTTAAATGTTCCCTAACGTTCAGTTTGACGACACTACTCACGTTTTTTTTATGCAAATTAGCCGAGATCGAGAGAAGTATTAAACCTCATAATAGTTCCATTGGCATTATCGTTTACGGTTCAACATAAATACGAGTGAAACTAAGATAGCAATGTCAAGGTCAAACAACCACCATAAATTTCAATGGCTTGTTTTGGCCTGGCATTCCGTTTGTATCTCGTATAGATCAAGATTAAGCTATCAGATACCTGAGTGTTATGGTATTTTTTGTTTCTTTTCGACTGATTGGTCATTTAATTACGAGACTACATTAATTCCATTCAATTCTTCCGGAAAGAAACCAGTCCCATGGTAAGTTAATGGGGCACTTGAGTGTTCGGAATAAGCTTGTGTAGTTAAAGTTTTGCCTGATAGAATTGATTCTTAAAGCATTATGAAATTTTAAGTCAATCTTTGAACGGAGTGGGGAATTTGGGTACAGTATTTGATAAAATTGGTACAGAGGGTGCAGAGATGTCGTTATTCATATTCTTGATATGCTCGTGCTTATCGATGCTTGAAAGATCTACGTTTGGATTTATAAATCATAAGGAGCAACAAGGTTAGGTTGTGGCTAGGTTATATGGGATGAACTTCCTGAATTTGGAAGTAACCATGGGGGCCTGAAAGGTCCATTATGACTCCTAATGAAAAACTATGTCTCATTTTAAATTCTATGTTACGGTTCGTGGGGAAACCATCTGGTGTTCCTAATAAAACTTATGAGGTATTTAAGTAGTACAATTTCGAGTGCTCGCAGCTGCCTTTGCGTTCTGCCCTTCGTGAACTGAAGTCGTCTCGCCTATAGGTTTCCGCTTCATCTTTGTAGCACCTACAAAAGTCGTTGGAGATAACGGCCATTGGAACTTTTGCGTAAAGTTCCGTCAGGACACCCGTCAGGATGAGTGAGTTATTCTTGTTGAAGACCAGATGGCCTTTGCTTCTCTTCGTGTTTTATTCCGGTCAAAGGCTTCGAGATATAAAACAATCATCATTAGAGTTCCATTCTCTATTGCTACATTCTCGGGTTTCTTTAGAGTTCCATTCTCTATTGCTACATTCTCGGGTTTCTTTCAGGTTTCAGCCTGAAAGATATTACAGGAAGTCTTAACGAGTTATTGATGTGCAATGTATTGCGGCAACAGTCCATTCTTTCATCTTCCATTGGTGAAGATGTGAGTGTCAGGTGCTTCGGTAAGGAAGCTTGATTCCGAATTTTTCTATTTGGTGAAAAACTTTCTTTAGAAGAAGTAAGTTGGAATCGCATTATCAGTCCTCGCGTTTGCCTATAACGTCCTGAAATATCCAAGTGTTAGATTCTTACAGTAGCTCAACTTTTCCGCTGCATTCCACCATATTATAGAGGAGAAGGTAAGTATAGGACGCACCCCCATTATATGGGACCAAAGTAACACATTCGGTCGCATGCCCCAATTTTTGCCACAGGTTCTCTTGCATAGGTAGAGAGTCTTCAATGTTTCTTTTCTAAGTCCGCTTCGAGTCCAGTATAAATTCCATCTATTAAGCTTCTTAGGAAATGTTCAATTCTGTTCGTTTCATTTTTGGGACAGTTAACTCCACAAGTTTCCTTTTTCCTGTAAGAGTTCCATCTTGTCAGGATTGGCGCTAAGGCTACTTGAATCTGCCCAAAATGTAAGTTCATTGAGTGTTGCTTCTAAAAGACTGTTAGTAGCAGGAAGATTGATTCCTTTGACGAACATGAATACGTCAGGACCTTATTGATCTCTATAAAGTAAGGGTGATATTACACCACCTTGCTGTATGTCTCTGCTTGTCTTTTTGCTGGTAGTGCTCTCTTCTGTACTTAAGACAGTTCAGGGGTGAAGTTAGTAAAAGTCGAGCGTCTGGATTGCAATGCAGAGCATCATGATAAGATATCAGCCGAAACAAAAACATAATGACATGGTTCCATGATGGCTTGTGGATATTTATCTTCCGTCGATGTTCGATACTTCTCTGTAACGATCGATTCATGAATTCGGCAAAGCATGTACAAATATACAGAGAACATTACCATCGGACCATGTACAAGTATATACATAGTATAAAGGAAAGGGATCTCGAACATTCTTTCAAACTATATGCGGATCAGGAGCACACCGAACGTAGGAAAAATATGAAGTGTGCTGTCCAATCACCCGAAGAAGCATAAAATTCCAGAATTTGGAGAGCCTTGTGTCCACTTATTGTTAATATCGTTTCTATATTTGTGAAGAAACCCATTGGATCTGGGTGTAGTTAAATAGTGTGTATTCATCCCAAGCTTTAATGAAATTCCAACAATCCCTGTGCACATTTGAAAGGGCTGAAAACCGAGCGATATTGAAAGCAAAGATATTGCGAAGTCTCTTACGTATATTTTTTTATTGCTTCTTTCATAAACAGAGCACCAGTGAATAAGCAAGTTGTAATCCAGCAGTACAGAATGTTCATCAGTTCCCTTAAAGGACTCTTATTGTTTATTTTTTTTCAGCCGCTCAACGTAAATATGGAACTTGACTACCGCTTGACCGAATGTATCCCAATCATTAAAACTTGAAAAAAGTTAATAAAGAACGTAAACCGGCATATACCTCTTTTCACTTCTAAGTCCTTTCCATCGAAGTCGTTTTTACGTGTACTTATTATTAGTATAAGGAAAAAACATTGTTGGTAGAATAATCAAATATTGCTCATTGCAAGATCTTTAAACAAACTTGACGGTCTCGATAGTAAGACTTGAAATTTATGAGCTGTCGGAGGGTCATTCATTAATAAACCAACATTTCCATCATTAGTTAATGTTTTTGTTTAGACAAGAAGCGTATTTGCATGCCTCGAATGGAATAAACGTTGCTTCAAGATATGAGAAATAAGTGTCCCTGAATTGTTAAGTAAGAAAGTTACTTGTAGTAGGAGTAGAAGCTTCCCGGGAACAGAATAGCCGAACTCATTCAATAAGTTGGGGCTTGCTAGAAGGGGATATCAGTTAGGGTACGTATTAAATGTACAGAAAACAGAAGTCAAGGCATGATCCAGAAGTTGACGAGGTTGCCAGTCACTTTTCAAGAGACATAGACATCTGAAAAGAGAGCTCTGTAAATACCGAAAGAAATTATTAGGGCAATGAATTTTTAGGATTATAATCGCAACCAATAACCATCAAAAACTTTGTCACGCTTACTAGACGATTAACTTGCTTCTTTACAAACAAAGACTAACTTGTGTTTCGAAAATGGTAACCCTAAGCAAGAGGGGAGTCAGCTTGAGGCAAAGTGAAATGTTTAAAATATTTCTACTTTATGCTTAACCGTTTATTCACTTTTTATTTTGATTGCCAGAAAACCAGCTTCGAGTTTACTTGTCTGCGTGCTTAAAAACTCAAAAACTCTGAAAAAAAAATACTTCTTTAGTGTATGTAATTTTGTTCTAAACCAACAAAAAACTAAACAAAAGCAAATGCAAATGTTACCTCAACCATACTTCCACACAGAATTCAACGGCAAACAATCATTTATTACCAATGTCGTGTGTCGACGGTTCATATGACCGGTAATGGTCTGAAGGTCTGGGATACGACTACTAGGCCGCTAGCCAAGTAGAATGTAATAGTTGGTCCGCATACGTAATGTATTGGTAAAGATTTTTCGTTAGTTGAACGACGGCCAATCCCATGGGTGGCAAACATTTTGCCTGTTGCCAATAAATTTATTTAACAATGCGTGCAGATACCAGATTCGTTTCGCAAGCCTTGGCCAGGAGAGGTACATACTTTTGAAATATATTAAAATTGAATCAATCATTGAAAATGTCACCATACTTGGCTTTCTTTGCCGAAATAATATAATGGAAATGATTGTGCACACATGCCAGGCAAATAAGTAAGAGTTTTTTTTTTTTAAGGTAGTAATTGATTAATCAGAAGACACGCACAACGATTATGACTTATGTCTGATAATTTTTTGCTCTGATGACTTAGGCCACAAGTGTATTACATAGCCGTCCATAACTTGCGGGACAAAGTATTTTCTCTACAAAAATTACACTAATTGAACTGTAAACATCATAAATTGACCACTAAATTAGGTTTAAAATTTATTAGTTTTTTATTTACATCAAAGAATTGATAATCTCTAATAGTAATTTATAATTAATATCTTAATCATATTCAAACGATGGTTTTTCTGCTAGCGGGTTCGGCAAATGTTCGAATTTTCAATAAAGTACAGTGCAGCCCCACTAGACCGGACACATAAAGCTTAAAGCATTTAACATACCATTTTTTACAAACCGAAATTTCATATACGCACATTATACGATTTTCACATAATACCTAAAGATCAGAAAAGTATATGATTGGAATGCCTTATCTAAATCTTAAAAAAACTGGAAGTGAAAAGACAAGCAGGACTCGCGGGTATAAGATTCAAGGTACTGGGTCATTTTGACGACAGGCAAAACACCGGGCATAGGAAAATTGTAAACATTGTAAGGACGATGACACCACAACTAGATCGCCAAAGTGACCTAGATGAGAAGATTTTTCACCTTTAAAAACAATTTTAAGACAATTTTTCCAACCAGAGCTTCTTGGACGGACGGAAAGACGACAAGAGACCCCGGTGTTATCACAATTTATATGGACGGTTTTACATATCGTCTGAATCAGGGGCAGGGATCTACTGTTCGAACCCACCGATAGAAGTTTCGAAGCATCTTGAACCATTCGTCACGGTGTTTCAAGCAGAAGTTTTCGCAATACTAACTGGAGTAGAAAAGCTCACCGAACTCAATATACGGGAAAAGCAAATACTCACGGGACACGAAGGCGAAACGGGAAACGAAATTAAAAAAAAAAAATTACATTACACAGAGGGTGAAAGTTTGTATGGAAGCTTCGGCTTTTTAAAAATGAATTTCAATCACAGCATTATAAAGTTGAATATTTATCATATTTTTTGTGTACATCTTTTTGTTTTGTCATCAAAATGACACGGCTTTCTACTCGCTTTTAAACGGTAGTCGTACCGGGAAGTGGAAAGTATCTTAAGAGCAAGCAAGCGCCAGTAACATCTTGTACGTTCAGAAGTCCTTTTACCGGAAGTGCTTAAATGATTTGGCCTGATTTGTCAAATCGTTGCCTGGGCTCTTTGCTTATTGCGTCTTTTAGTTTATTAAAAAAATCATGCATCATAGTCTTCATCTATTCTGACTGCTTCCGGTTCGTTTTCTTCTGTTGGTGCAATCAACAAGTAGCGGCTTGAATATATTATTTCCTTAAATAATATTGACTTTGTCTGCTGCCCTTTTTACACAGGCGTTTTCATCTTTCCTTAACGATGGAATTTGTGCTTGGGGTGATTTTATATTCTTTTCTGCCTTCCTCAGAGTTGGTTGGTGAATTTTTTTGTGTGGCTACCTTTTTAACATGCTTGGCCCATATTTTTATTACTGTTAAGATTCGAAAGGCGTTAGATAGTAGCTATCTATCATTCCTAGCGCTGCTAGGTTTTTCGAAAGCCTTTGACTCAGTCAACCAAACCATTCTCTGCAACAAACTTAGGAAGGATTTTAAATTCTCAACGCTTTCCGCTAAACTTATTTTTCCTACTTGAATGGGAGGCGACCAATTCTCTAAATTGATTAACTTTAAGCAGTAGAGTCCCACAAGGATCTATTCTTGGGCCTTGTTTATTCTCGCTCTACGTTAACTTGCTGCCCAAAATTGTAAGACAATGCAAAATCCACATGTATGCGGATGACGTCCAACTTCTCCTGAGCAGCTCCCTCACTCAAGCTTACGAAGCCATCAGCCTTATAAATGAAGATCTAAAAAAAATATCCACCAATGGTCACTTAGACATGATTTGCGTTTAAGTGCTGATAAATTTAAGATGCTAGCTATTCACGGAAAATTACAAGACCTCTCTGGATTTCAGAGAGTCCGTTTTAATCATAGTCCCATAGAGTGGGTTGCCAAAAACCTTGGTACGTATGATCTTTACTTGGGATACCCATATCAAAAATGTTGTCAGTAAGGTCTATGGTGGACTACGTACTCTATGGGCCACACAACATTTCATCCCAATTAAAACTAAATTGCTAGTGGTAAAATCTCTTCTGTTACCAGTGCTGTTATACGGATGTGAAATGTTTTGCAATCCCGACTTTAAGAGTAGGAGAATGTAGTTTATAACAACATTGCGCGCTTTGTTTACAACTTAAAAAGACAAGACCGTGTTTCAACTTTTTCTAAACAAATGTCCAGATGTTATATAGTCTACTTAAATATAGGTCACTGTTCCTCATGCATATTGTCATACAGACACGGCAGCCAGATTATCTGTACCAGAAGTTACAATTATTGCAATTACACAGATACTCATGCCTTGCTTCAGAACGTCAATTTTTTGTTCAGATAACTCGACAGTGGAACTCTCTGTCCCGCCAGAATAGGAAACACGAATAGTTTCCAAATATCTCTTACAGAGGTTAAGTCTCTGAATCGAGCTGATTGTTTAATGAATTCCATTTAGAATGAATTATAGTACATAATTTTATATTCTTAATTTCATTTATTATTAAAGAAACCTTTAATTTATAATTGCTTTTCTCTTTTTGTATTTTTAATTTTTGTTTACCTCTTCCATTATTGCCTTTTAATTATTATTATTAATATAAGTAGTACCTTGCTAAAAGTTGTTATCGTCTTAAATAATTTATAAGATTGTATAAACTTACATTGTAAGAATTCTTTTGTTTAAATAAACTTAAACTTGGTTTTTAATATTATTTTGACTTCCTCTGTATAGAAGTTTCCTTTTGAATAGGGCTGCTTTCTCATGCTGTTCTTTCTATCCTTATTTTTGAGAGGTTTACCCATTTCTAGTTTTTCCTTCACGAGAATATCTTAAAGAGTACCGATTTGTTCCTCTATTGTTTAGTAATTGTGTGGTATTCGTGTTTGTAATTATTACTATTGCGCCTGGGGGTCAGTTCAACGTGACTATGTTTATATCTAACTTAATTTT
This sequence comes from Orthonevra nobilis, assembly GCA_963555765.1. Lineage (NCBI taxonomy): Eukaryota > Metazoa > Arthropoda > Insecta > Diptera > Syrphidae > Orthonevra > Orthonevra nobilis. Next base: position 84,270,255 of record OY743224.1, on the reverse strand, counting down.
CATTAGCAACACGAAGTTGGTTGATAATCCTATTCGTGACGAAAAAACCAATAATTTCTGATAAAATATTTTATGTGTAGCTGTTGGCGTGTAGGTAGGTTTATTGCTAAATTAAAATTATTCTTTGCCAGCTTATAAAGGCTCTTTTCAGCTGTGAGCCCAGCAAGAACACTGCATGGATTGCCTTGTCTTATGCATATATGTAGCTTATGGACCCATGTCATTCTGTATATGTTTACATGTTTCTTTTTCGATAAGGAGAGGCCTCAGGTCGTTCACAGTCAGCTCCAGAAGTCTGCGCAGAGGTTAAACCCTTCGCACTGCAAGCGGATATAAGTTACAACGACGAAAAGGTGGTAATCAACCTTTTTTATGCTATCATAAAAAAAACGGGTCAATCTAGACACTCGGCTTAAAAGAGCATCATGATCGGATATCGAGTCAAACTTGACAGAAAAAAAAAGTTTTACATTCGGCTGTCTGCTGAAGAAAAGACGCTTCTAAGCTGTGCAGCCTTTAGTTCAGGCATGCCGGTGGTTCCGTGATTGTTTGTGGCTATTTATCTTCCGCAGATGTTGGGGACTTCATCTGTATCGATCGAATCATAAGTTAAGTGAAACATATGCAAAAATAAAGAAAACATTACCATTGGCTGGAATCACCCGATCTCAGCCCATTTAGAATCCCAGATAGGGATGTTGAAGAAAGTAGATTCTTAAAGCAGCCTGGAGATCAATAACTATGGATCGTTCAGAAGTAAGTCGATTGAGGGCCAAATTTTTGAAATAACGAGGTAATTATTTCGACAGACAGGAAAATAGAGTCTTTCTCTATTTTAGTACCGACGTTGTTCATTAGCTTTAATTTAGTCAACTTAAGTAGCTTATAAAGCTATATATGAACTTTAGGCTTTGAGTATTAAAATGAAAACGTCAACGATTTTTATATGAAATTCCACTCCACTAAACAGTTTTGGCTTATAAAACCAGTCTTAAAATTCGTATTGGGTGTACGCGTAATAAAGTTTCAAATCAAATTCATCATTGATCAAACCTTGGAGAAGATAGTGAAAACAAACTAGCGAAATTTTAAATCGGGGTCTCATCGATCGATCAGTTAAACCGGAAAACTATCTATCAGCCAAATGATGATGCTTGGACAAATTTATACATTCCGTCTCTTTGTTGAATTTATTTTCAAAGTTATGAAAAACTATGAATAAGTTGTCTCTAATATATTCACGATTACAAGGGTCTACTAAAACATAACAAGGCCATTCAACCCAAAATGTATGCCTAGAAGCATACGGCATTCGAGTATGTTTTAGAAAGAAATCAAGTTGTTGTGTTAAAGTCATTATATAAAAGCAGAATGATCAAACTTTATTGTTTCTATTTATTATGAAAAAGGGAATTTATAATACGTGTAGAAATAAAATGACGTCTACTCGCCGTCGCTGTTGAGACCAAAAGGAAAAGGAATAAGCCAGTCGGACATAGGTCGAAGTGACAGCTGAAAAAAAAAAAATGGTTTATCGAGTGCTGTGGCTCTGTCCGCAGATGTAGTAATTTGTTGGTTCGCCACAAAGCCTTTTATAGCAATCTCAAGAATATCTTTACCCACCGTAGAGGTCAAAAGTTTGAGACCACAAAAACCAATAAAAAACAATAATCATGAGAATAAAAAGATAAACATGCATTGAACACTACTTTGTGATAGCTTTTAAAAAATCGCGTCAAAGTATGCTAGGGAATAATTTGTGTTTCATATTTTTTGAAATCGAAGGATGTCGTCAATCACATTTTAAAAGCCAAAAAACGTGGAAAATGTATAAACAATTGAATAATAAATTCAGTTCGAAATATTTTTTTTTTAAAACTTTACATTTTCGTACGTGATTTTTATGCATACGAAACCAGTATGACCTGCATGTTGAGGACCTTTTTTTTAAATTTTTTAACAGTGAGATAGTTTTTCAAATCTGATCCAGTCACCTTTTGCCATTGGATCAAATCAATGGCGCTATCGCTGGATTGTTTAAACAGCGAAAGTTGTTTTACTAATGGTTTGCTCTGTTGTAGTGGTTTCTGCATCGGCTACTGGAAACTTTAGTCGTGTTCTCGAAAATGGTGGTTTATATAGATGATAAGTCATTGGCAGGAAGTTAAGATAACCTTCCATTCTTTCAAAGTATATCAAACAATTGTCAAATTAAATTCTGCGAATGAAGCGATATGCTTATAAGTAGGAATCCAACCCTCCGCCTCATGACTTAAATAGAAAAAGGCTCCAGTGACCATTTTTAACCACAAAAACCGGCCAAAACTCGTCTTGTTTGGCCCACCAAAAAGCAAACTGTTTCACAGTGCAATAAGTAATTGTCGAGACCAACGAATTTAAAGTCGGTACTCAACATTAACATCAACTTCGAAGGTTTATGTTATAGCATTATTTGAACTGCAGATCCCGAGATTCGTTCGAAAACAGAAAATGAACTGTTTCCGCCGCTAAATGTTCTCAATCGACAGTTGTAACATTTAGTTTTTCTTGGCACCCCGTGACGAATATAAGCTTTTCAAATGTCACTTTGGTGGAGATGCAATTATGGCTTAGCATAAGCTACTACGGTTCCTTTAAAAAATTACGATCAATAGTCCCCTAGCTCTGAGAACAAAAAGTTAAGCTTTACAAAGTTTCTTTGCCGGTTCCTCTTCATGGAGTTGAATATTAAACGGTAGACCGGATCTAAGGACATCGCAATTGGGACTCCCGACAAAATGTCAAAAATTTGCGAAATGTGTTACGGTGAAAAACATTATTATCCCAACTTTTACCCAGGGCATCGCGTTCATCAGTGCGCCGCATTAACTACAAAGCTTACCCATTCTTTTCAACAAAAGGCAGAACAATTGGAAATCATCTTCGGATTCATTCCAATAAAACCCAAACTCACACCCGTGAGTTCTTATTCAATTGATTGACAAACGATTGACCTTTGCATTCCTTCCCAGCATGACCCTAAATAATTTCCTACTTTAATTCTTAAAGCCAAAAAAAGATTGCGTCCGCTGTCCCTTTCAGAAGACAAATCAAGGAAATTGCTTTTTACCACCATTGTCCACCTACGATTTTTCGGTATTGTTTTACTCATTTCTGATTGAATCTGAACTTTTAATTTCTTTCCTAAACCCTAGAGGATTCAAGCAAAAAAGATTGTCCTCTATTTCGAAGTTAGTTCATCGCACAAGGGCATTGCAGAAAGTCAGTGTTAAAGCAACGCGTTGCGAATGAGTAAATGATTTTATTTCGTAGAGGAAGCCTTTTCCTCACGGCCCTGTCCTGACATTCTGCCTCAGAATTGGGGGAATGATGCGTATATTAATACGCATCATGACACTTCAACGATAGAACTTAAGTATTTGAAGAAAAATTAAACTTCCAGACACGTATGCCCTAAAAGGAAGAGAAGCAAATACGGGCTCTTCAACATTTATCTTCTTTGTTCCGAATATCTAGCTGAAAATCAAATACCGGAAACAGGGCAGGCAATTAATTAAAGAAAATGTTATAAGCAAAGTGGTTCCTGTGGGTAAAAAGGCTTTTATCGACTGTCATCAGTAAAGAGTTTTCTCAATTAATAGCTCAGTGCACAGAGATACGTACATTTTGCCTCATCTTGATATGTGCTTTTTGAAGGCAGGTATTATCTGTTGTTGAAAGATTAAAAAAGTAACATTTTAATACACATATTGCCGAGCCGTTTTTGGGAGAAATTACACATGTCCAAGATGAAATTTTAAATTAATTAAAATTGTGTTTACTTAGGTTGTTTAAGAGCCAATATTTTGTGGAATATCCGTTTTTGATTTTTCAATAAATTATGCTTTATTCCCTAATTGTATCGCATCTAGTCGTAGATTTAATCCCTCATCAGGCATCCTATATACCAAGCTTCGTCAAGCAAATAGACTGTTTTATAGCCAGCAACTCGGAGCTATGGTAGAAGCTATCTGCTATATGGCCCTCATTTGATCTTTGCTCGCCTGTCCCGTATGGTTGAACGAGGTGGCAAAATGAATGGAGAAGATTTAGTGGTTTGAAAGGCAATGTCTTAGGAATTGCCTACGCTTATACAGAACTCCAGAGTCTGAGTACAGAAAGGCCGTTTCAGGCCGCGATTAAAAAAACCATACACATCAGCACCGACAGTGGTCTTTCCTTCGTTGGGTACCTTGTTTTGAATCAACATTGATGGCCAGAAATAAGGCCTTTCCTTCTACAACCGGTTGCAAGCGATTCAAAGGTCCATTTTTTTTTGCATTTACGACATACATATTTGTTTGATTCTCTTATTCAATGAATTATAAATTACTTTCGGGCCATTTTATTCAAATATTATTTGACGGTTTAAGTTTGCAGTGCACGATGGTGCTCCGGGGCTTTAGTTTGTCCTAAACTATATTTTGAATCTTAAAAAATAACCTTTCTGCAATTTTTTATATTCGTTCATAATTACCTCATTTTACGCAATGGGGTGGCAGCGTTTTGATTGACTCATCAAATTTTGAAATAAGTAGCGCGTTTTCTTGAGGCTCTCTAAAAAGACAGGAATTTAAGTACTCCAAACCACTCAAGCAAAACTTTAGTCGAGACTTTGACCAGGTCAAACAACGTGAGGTCGATTGCTTTAGACAAATTGGCTGTGTACTTTCGCAGTATCTTAGGTTATCATTTCCATCTTTTGAGATGACAGGTTCTCTTGTTAGTTGCCATCCTAGTAATATGCATCCAGATAAAGGATTGCTTATGGTCGAATATTTCCAATCACTTTACAGGCTCGGAAATATGCAGCTTTAGGACAAAACAAGCCCGAAATAAGCTCGTTCTTTATAAAGTCTGTTAACCCCGCAAAATGATTCCTCAAACGGTTTAGAATGACAGTGCCAATTCAAGACACACCGCAAACTTAGTGCCGAAAGTCGGAATTTGCGCCCCTGTACATATGCAGGGCTCAGATACCCCTGGATCCGTAATAATCTTGGCTTGACATGTCGTCAGAATTGACCAAGGGGTGTCGACCCGAGTAGCCCAAGCAGACTGGAAGACGCGATTTTTCTTTAACAAAGATTTATTGTTAATTTAAATAAATAAAATCAATAAATGAATTTTATAAATTAAAATAACTAACTAAATGAAATTAAACAATAAAAATACGGTGGCTTACTCTTTTTTTTCGATCTCTTGTTTTTATTGTTGCCTACATACAAGCACGAAGATATTTTATTTGAAATACTTGAAGTTTTTATAGAACAGAAGGGCTTTGACTAAAACCTTTCGACCCGGAATGCAGTCAATGAACAAACATCAATAATTTTGTGTTGATCTGTTCAAATGAATTACCTCTGGAATATTTCTAGCAAAAAGCTTCCAAAATTGTCCGTGGGGGGCGCTGGAGGTACCGGGACAGGTTTGGCCCATCCGGCTTTGTGAATTAGATATGAAAGTCCCATCAAGTACTCATCAGTGAATATAAAATAACACCTTTTCAAAAAAAAGTTTTATAAATTAATTTCATTCACATTTTTGTATGTTTCAAAGAAAAAGATGTAAAACATTTATATACAAATATATTTATTTAACTACCTGAAATGTGCGATTTTTATTTGCGGTAAATGGCAAAGCAATTTTTGCACAATGGAATATTACACTCCTCGCATATGGTTCTTGTACACTTCTCTTTTTTGTTGTAACTACATTGAGTACAACGTCATCTTGTAGGAACCTCCATGGGTAGGTACACAACGGACATCTGTTTTTTGTTTTGATATGGATCCAGATCTGCCTGAATTTGGCAGTTATCTTCCCTTCGGCTATAAGGTCCTCCTATCAATGGCGATTTTGTTCGTGTTAGTTGCGAATGGGTTATGTACGATCTTACAACGATCATTAAACTCTTTTCCAACACTTTTTTGACTTCCTTTCCAATTCGTACAGCCCCGATCCACTTTTAAAGCTGCGATTCCAAGTGATCGATTTTTGGACCAAATATGCTTCGTTGCAGGTACCCGATTGTATGACATTATCAGCATGCAACCAATTACAATTTTTATTTCTCCTGAATCTGTAGATTTCGAATTATTGACCTTACCTTTTGAATTGCACATAGCTTGTATTCGTTCATTTATGCATTGGACTTTGACGAAATATTTTCTTTGCAGCGGGGTGTCGTTGCGATGAGATTGAAGATTTATGGAATAGTCTCGGTGACAATTTACTTTTATACGGGGCTCAAAAGCTATTCCTTGTATAGACCATACTGTGTTAGTCGAATCCATACTAATATCTTGAAGATTTTCCATGTCCTTGCCAGTTTCCGATACATTATCTTCTTCGTCTTCCAAATTAGATTCATCCCCAGAAGCTGTTAAATTGCTGTCATATGTCCCAACAGGTGCGAAAGGATTAAATGCCGCTATTGCTTTTTTCAATTGGGTATTTATATTCTCACATAAAATATTAAAATATTAAAATTTATCAAAATGAACAGCTAAATATTTTACTACCGATTTCGGCATGTACTTCAGCACATCCGAGAGGTACAGGTTGAATAGGATCGGTGCGTTTACTGTACCCTGAGAGAGGCCGGCAGCCATACTATAAACGTTGCTCGTCGTAACAGAGAATGTTTGTTAAAACAAATTTCTTCCTATAGAGCATAGATGCAATCATCTTTGACAAGGAGGAATGGAAATTCGGATCGTGTAAGTTTATATACAAGCCTGTTGATCGAAACCGTGTGGAAGGCCTTTTTCGACTTGTACTAGGTAGACAGCTGTACATCTTTTGGCGTTTTGATTTCAATTAACATGTGAATCAATTTTGTGACAGAGCCCAAATTGTTTTCGCTGTTCAGTCTCCAGTGTTTCGAAAATGAACAGAATTGAATTACTTATGATTACTTCAAACATTTTCCTGATAATAGGCAATCGATTTATTTGCCTATAACTAAAAGGATCAGATGGATCCTTATTCTTTTCAAGAACTGGAAAAGAGAATATAACACAATAGTGCCGTATGATAATGTCCGGTATATGTCCAAACCGCTGGATTTTTATTGTTCAATTGTCGGAATATGTACATAGATGTGTCAAGTCTTCCAGTGTTATAAAGTAATTTAAAGTCAAAACAATTTTAGAGCAGCTGGTCTGTCTAAGTTTTGAAACCTTAAAAATTCAATATCTTCTTCTTCTTCCTTGGAGTGACCATTTAACCGAAAATGCTGCGCAATGTCTAGGTTTCTTGAAGCAGAAAGAAATACTTCACACCACCTTGTTTACCTACCTAAATAAAGCTTATACTCATTACAAACTTGTTTATAACCCCTTTGTATGGGCAGTTGCTGCAAAAACAAAAATATTACAAAGACAATAAACTCGCAATATTGCCCCAGGTCCGGTCCGTGCCAAATGAGCGCCCTGTGCAAGCCCTACGTTTATTATGGCAGCGTAAAGTCTTCCATACATTACCCGGTCTAGGCCTTATCCTCGGCAACTTACATGTTTAGATAATATAATAAATATTATTAATATTTATATATTCATGTATACATATATGTTGAAATAAATAAAATGTTACATGTGAGCAAAATATGTACAAATAAATATGATTACTTCAAGAAACTTATGTTAATTTGTTTAAGTTGAAAAAAAGTAAGTGATGTTAAAGTTAATGGTTAAAATAATTTTAAACTAAATAAATATTTAAAAAAAACAATAAAAATTAAAATGCAACGAAGACGTGCAGAGAGGTAAAGTTCAATTTTGGAAACTAACTTTTCTGGTCTTAGCCTAAACTAACGCTGTTATAAGGTCATCATGGTCTAAAGACTTTAAGAACTTCCTTTCTTTTGACATTATAGACAAACTATATTAACCTATCTTTCTAGTCATGGTTATCCTAAGGATATTATTATTAATTATCTTGAGCTAAGAAATACTACGTTCTCTTGAAGCTACTGTGATTGGCATTGTGTTTCAAATTTAAAGGCCAATAACTTCATTGGGAACAAGTCCTTCTAGGCTTGAACTGAATATACAATTTAACACTTCTAAACACGAGCTTTCTGCTTTTACAAGCGGTGACTCTAATAGTAATATTGAAAACAATTTCCTCCCCCAAATATAAATCTTTTAAACCTCCAAAAGTTACAACGCTTTGCAAATTAAGGGATTAGTAATTAAGGCAGGAATAACCTTCAGTTTATTTCTCAAACATTTGCTTATATTATTTAAAAATGAGAAATTTGTGTCATATGCTTCAAGCTGATTAAACCTTTCTGTAATTGATTGAATCGCTTGATCTAGTATTTTGAAATAAAATTCAATCTTAAATCTTTTTAAATCTTAAATCTTAGTTTCGGAAAACTCATCAGCATGAAATCTTTTTTTTTATTTTTTTTTTAAAGCTTAACACTTGCTGACAAATAAATGGACGTGCATTGCAAATATTTACTGATTATGTTTATTATTTCCCAACTATCAAACCAAATCGATAAGCAACATCTTGAATCAAAAACTTTATTTCATAGCGACTCAGCGATATTTTTTGCTTCAGGATTTCCTCTCTCAGATATTTCTTTAAGGGCTTCTATATATCTCTTAAGTTTGATTTTAAGGGCTTAAAAGGCATCTGCTTTCTGCTGCCTTTCCCATCTTGTTTCTGAAAGAAGTTTCAAAGTATGGTTCGACACATTTTTTTCTAAGCATTACACCGTGTAAAAAACTTAGAAGCATCCTATGTGCACCTTGCTGAATTATTGATTAATAAATTCATCGAATGGGAGCAGCATGGGACGAAAAATGCCCTTGTTTCAATGGTTCAAATTTTATTCTGAACACCAGCTTCTTTTTTCTTAATATTTAAACCATTGTCGTTACTAGAATTCCATGGAATTGGAGTTTGTCTACAATTAACTTTGTAAGTCTTTCCCGGCCTTTTCTTCTCCTTTCAAAAACCCTAAAAAATGCTCTTGAACCTGGACAATAATAGTAATTTCTTCTATGTGACTTTTGTCGGTTGTTGAGATAACAACAAGCGAAAAGTATTTCGTATTAATTGTGGAAAAGATACTTATTATTTCATTCTGTATATTTTTGCATAAATATTTATTTTGGGTTTCTTGATTTGTTATTCTCCTCATGTGCTCTCGCAGAACCAATTGAGGCTACTTCTTCAAAGAGCTGTAAAAAGTTGAATGCTTGAGAACCAAGAAATTAATAGTCTTTGCAGAACAGCTCTCAAATGCTTTGTTTCAGATTGGACCGAGCTTTTAAAAATTGAGTCTATTGTTGTGCACGACCTCAAAATTCTTTGCGAAAAATTTCCACGATTTATTTTTTCGAATTTTGCATGTGAAACAAACTACTCGTTGCAAACAAAACACAGAATCTTTTGATTTCGACTAAAGCAGACAAGTGCTGGAAACTACATTGCAATTTGCACACAAGATTAGGAATAGAATCCGCGAAACAGTTAGTATTTTTAAGATATTTGGAATTAAAGCATTTATTTTAAATAAGCAGCCATCAAGAGGAAATTTTGAGAACAAATCAAAAGAATGTATTTTCATGAAGCAAAAGCGTATCGGATGTGGTCACCTTCAAAAAGGAAAGTTATCATTAGCCGTGATGATTGTTTTGACAGTATTGAAGACGATCGAGGAGGTGAGATTGCAGAACAAAAAACCAGCCTCAGAAGTGGACATTGAAGTTATATTGCATGACGAGATAAACAAAAGTAATGAGTACATCGAAAAGGAAGCACTCATATTTGAAAAAGCGAAGCCGACAAATAAAAGGAAAAGAGACCACAAAGTGGGAAAAAGTACCCTAAAAAGAAATATTTTCTGAGAACCTCTGTACGCACACCACCGCCGCTCATTACCCCAATAATATGCACTACGAGACTGTGCGCCTTAAAGGCCTTATTTCCCCTGAAGGGTTTCGCTATTTAGATAGAAAAGGTCTGGTCCAGGATAGATTGGCGGTGCCGCTAATCTTCCACGTTGGTCGAAAAGCTGTGGACGGGCGATTCAACTACGACCAAGAGGTCGCAAGTAGCTCTCCACGGTTCAGTAGGGCGGTGTCAGACCGCGACAGAGCTGATGTCGAAAGGCAACACCGACACTATTGTTGGATGGTCGGAGATTGAACTCTGTCGTATGTTAAATTTTATTCCTGAGTGCCCTTAAGGCAAAAATGGCCTGCAAAGGTTAAGTTAAGTTAAGTTAGATTTAAATAATTTTGTCTAGCATTTAAGGAACATGAATTGAATGAACTGAATTGAAAAAAAAACCACCGCCGCACAGGACCTTATCGACCCCCAATCAAAATTTCCACAGAAAGCACCGAGTCAGACCTTGAACATGAATATGTGACCGGAGAAATAGTAAATAGACCAAACAATGAAAAAGTTATTAGCAGCAAATTTGTGTTGACGATAAAGTATAATTCAAATAGATTAATAGGCAGAAGGAAATGCAGGCTTGTAGCCAAAGGATTTGCCCAAGTAGAAGGTATCCACTTTCACGAAACGTTTGCTCCTGCAGGCTGTGGAATATGGATGGGAAGTACATCAAATGGACGTTGTTGCCGCCTATTTAAATGGAGAATTAGCTGAACGAATCTATATGGAAATACCAGAACTATTGGACGAAACCATAAACGACACTAGAACAGACTTATTTAATGAAAGAACAAGAAGAACTATTCGAGAATGGCGAGAAGAAATATCAAATGGAACTCAACCGAAGGTTTGCCTGTTAAGGAAAGCACTCTATGGCCTACTGCAATCAGGGCGTGAGTGGAATAATAAACTTAATATAGAGCTGACAAATTTACAATTACAGAAGAGCAAATATGACTATGTCTCTATGTGCAGAGAAATGAGAAAAACACACTTGTTATAGCAATCTATGTTGACGATTTAATCATTGCATCAAATAACCGCCAGCACATTACCAACATTAAGTAGAAGCTAATGCAGTTATTCGAAATGAAAGACCTCGGAAGGATACACCACTGTTTGGGACTAGAATTTTCGCAAAGCGAAGACACAACTGAAATATCGATATCACAACCACGATATGCACTGGAAATACTAAAACGATTTGGGATTGAAATTGCAAGCCACATTCAACACCTCCTGTCGCAAACATAAAACTTCAGCGGTCACCAATTGAACGAAATGAAGACAGTAAGAATCCTTATCAAAACTCAATTGGTTCTCTTATGTACTTAGCAGTTTCTACACGTGCGGATCTCGGATCAGTATGCTGAGCAAATTTGACACATGCCATTCCATGGAACTCTGGAGTGCTGCGCTATCTTCGGGGAACACTTTAACTTGTGTTTCGAAAATCAGGAAGAAAACCTCTATGTTTTGCGGATGCTGACTGGGGCGCATCTTTAGACGACCGAACTTCCTACAAAAAATATCTATTCCAAAAGGTTATGGGCCCAGCTCATACGGAACCCTTTGTGGGCTTTTCCAACTCGCACTTGTTCAGTCTTTTTCATAAACAGCGCTGTCTTCCTCCCCTTATCACTTTCATTGTAATACCTTCTTCGACAGGTATTTTCAACACCCGCAAGCCTAATTTAGGTCTTACTGTCAAGATTAGGAAGGCATTTCATCACTCTCCCACACTTAGAACATAAGTGACCCCTGATCCATTTCACCCACGTTTTGTGTCAGCTTTATAAGGGGATTCATAACCCCTTCAACGTGTGAATAAACCATGGGAACATTACTGGCTCTCATATTCAAAAGCCATGATTCAGAGTTATAAAAAAGTCAGCTCCAATTGTGTCTGGCCCGACGAATGTGCAAAGTTTACCAGCCAAAAGTGTTGTGTCAATAATTATAAATCGGAACTGGTTTTCATAATTTCCGAGTTCTAAAATTAGGCAGGTGTAAAAACAAACAAAAACAACGATGCCTATTTCATGATTGAAAGATTCAGAGGTGAATCATTGCGTTTCGTCTTAGGGGATCTTCACCGCAACCAGTTTTTTTTTTAATATGTACTTTAGTTTCAAGAATGACGACCGGGAATATCCCATGTCAAAACAAAGCTTTTATGAACTGGAATTTGTCGGAGAAATTATTAAAGTCTGTCTGAGAATTTATTCAGCATGTAAAGTAAAAACGCTTGGATATAAGCATTTCTTGAACCTTTTTTTTTATCGAATTTGATTTCTTTCATGAAGAGTCTGTTTCTATAAAATTACTTGATTGAGTTTAAATGCATTTTTATTCAAACCTTTAAAATCGAGCTAGAGGAACGCCTCTGGGGAGATAAAAGCTCTAAGGCGTAAGCTATCGTTGTTCAAATCGGTTAAACTTAATCGAAAAATTATTCACTCTTATCAAATTGGTCACATTGTAGAGGGATCATTACGATAGCATTGTATTGGGACTCTGGTTCTATATTAGCGAAGACAAGCCCTGAGACATTGTCTTTCAAAAATCAGAATTTTTTCCATGGAATTTGTGTTGTGCGGTATTTTCTTGAGTGTACGTCCGACATTTGGCTTATGGATAAGCCGATGTGCATATCTGACCAGTCTAGTGTTATGGTGAAAATGCTGTTTATATCGCGATTAATTGAGTTTAACCTAAGCCGCCGCCGCCATCATCGTTCCGGTCCTGCTTTTATGTGCAAACCATGGATACTTTTTAAAACGGATGAGAGCGCCTTTGATTGTTTCGAAAGAAAAATTCTACGTGTGATTTACGTTTCCGTCTGCATAGAAGGTGAGTGGAGGCAACGACGAAGTGTACTGGTGGTATAGCAACATTGATAAAGCTTGAAAGATAAAAGTCCAACGGCAGAGATGGCTCGTTCATGTGGAGTGAACAGATACAAATGCTCCGTTCCGGAAGGTCTTCGAATCCATTCACGAGGGACGACGCAGCGTAATAGAGGAAAACTGCGACTCAGGTAGCAGATGTCAAAGAGGACCTCAACCAACTTGGCGTGCAAAACTGGAGACAGCTGTTTGTTGCCCCACACTGGACTTAAGCGCCGCCTTAAGTAGGTTAAGTTTACCTTCGCTGTCGTCACATTTCCATTTCATGAGAAGCGTATTCGGAACAGATTTGAAAATATCAGTATGCTGTCATAAGCAAAAGAGTGAATAAGATCCGATGTAGTTATTTAAAGATCATCAAATAAAACTAGAGACAAAACGAAGCCCTGGGTCACATCACCCCTTTTATGATGAATTACAGACATGAAACCCTCGAATACTTGGCTTGAGTCCATTGAAAAAGTAAAACGTCCATTGGCAATTATTGAAATGATGCAAAGGAGAGCCTTACACCAAATTCTGCCAAATGCTTTCCAAATTTTAAGTAAAATATGATGAGATGGGCCATCAGATTACCAGTGCCTATTTTTTGCCTACAACAGACCATACTTCCAGTCTTTAAGAAGTTTTCGCCTTTCAAGATAATTTATAAGCGGATGATTTACCAACGTGTACGTAACCTTAGAAATTAAGTATGTAGTCCAATTAAGCAATTAAAGTACGTTTTCGAAGGACGCGCCTAATAAATGCTGTTTCCGAGAAGAGTAGAAGATGAAATAGCTAATGCAATGGATAAGCCAGCTAGGAATATCATTGCTACAGTCAAAGTCAAACCATAATCTGGAAATGTTAAGTAACAGGAAATTGAGCGAGCAGATTCGCTTTGTAATGAAGTAAAATTCTTTATATTCTTTACGAAGGGCTAAAATTTGAAAAACTCAAAATTTGTTCGAAGCAAAAACATTAATTCTGATTAATTTATATGTATTATATTTTGGTTTTCCTTTGTATTTCATTTGTATTTGAAAGTTCAAAAACGTTACTCTGTCGACCTAAAACCTTCCTTGCAGCTCAAGTACCAGTTATCTTTAATTGGTTTGATAGGCTATCGCTATCGATCAGTTAAAGCTTCTTTAAAAAACCTTAAGGCTTTTTATATTGGCTTTCTTGTAACTCCAATCTTTGTTTTTAGGTAGGGGTCTTCTCTCTAAAGCTAGACCGACTAAAAATCAAGATAAAAATTCTCACAAATCATCGAATACAAAACCTTAACTTTTGGAAGTTAATTGGTTTCGTAAAAGAATCCATGAGACAGAGCAAAATGCTGGAACGTAGATCAATGTAGTATAAGGTGCTTTTTGAAGCTCTTTGCAATTAAATTTCTCCCAGACAAAACGAAGAATAAGTATGATCTCAAGGCCCGAAAGCGGCATTCAACTTATAGTTCTGTTATACATTATTGATTTTCTGAGCTAGCTTAGCTTTTGTTTCTTATTTTCACAATGAAATGCGCATAAAATAACAACAATGCCAATAATCGTTATGAACAAGCTTCCTTGAATGAGTTCTTTGCGAAGGTAGAGAATGCAGAGTGCGTTTATTGCGCTATTTCTTCAACGAACCCATATGCCCAGATATTGATATCTTGAAAATTTATCATCGTTTTGACTTTGGGATGATAAAGATTTCAATTTTTCTTTTCTTCGTGAGAAGATCTTAATATGAAAACCGACTTTTTTCTAAATTTCCGCAGGACTATGTTTTTAAAATGCATCTTTTTCCTGAAATCGCAAATAGCGTTTTCTGAGATACTGATAACCACGGGTATCTCTAACTGAACACAAATTTGAAAATCGACCTCTGAGAACCTTTGACAAAAATATAGAGAGATGAAAATCGAGGCTTTTTGGCAAAATTCTTCTGGACTCTAGCCCATGATTTCCAAATGCACTTTTTTCATGAAATCGCATATTACATTTTCTGACATATTGATAACCGCGGGTATCTCATCATAGGATTTCTAAGAGCGAATGAAAATGCCCTTGGTTTCATTTACACAAAAATCATTTGAGTGATTTTCTAATCATTTTGCATAGATGAAATGTAGAGGAGATGGCTTAAGAAAGATTTTTATGTGAGCAGCGATATTTAGAACTTAGCCATAAGGCTTCGGAACGGAATCTCAACCACCTAAGTGCTTTTTCTTTAAGGCAGCTGGTTTTATGTCAAGGTTGATTTCTACAATCAGATAAAAGAAAAAGTTAACTGAAATTCATGTAAATTAACTCAACTAGCTTGATTTCAATTTAGAATAGCTTCAAATTTATGTTTGGGCAGGCTGGTCATCCTAATTTCCGACAGATGTTTTGACTTACGAAACAATCTCAAAAATTGCATTACAGAAACAACTGTAATGAAACCTTTTAACTTATGTTATTTCTGGGCTAATTCATGCTGAAAATATACCAGCCAAGTGCGAGTCGAACTGGCGCAACGAAGGTTCTATAAAAACTTATCGGCCTAGAAGTAGTGCCTCCACCACGCATATCGAGTTGAAGAGTTTTCCCGCTTTTGTTTGTATGTATCGAGCATCAAAATATGCACCATTATTCTTGGCTTAAAATTGAGTTGCGATTTTCAATTTTAGTTTTTTTTTGTGAGTGCTATAAGACATTGGTTCTTGCCAAATTTCATAGTTTTCTGACGAAAAGGTGGTGGCAGATAGACGGACAACAAAGGGATCCCTTTTGATCGACGGAATCTTAAAAACAATATAGTTTTCATTACCGATGGTTCAGTCGAGTTTCATCAATAAAGCTCAGCACTTTCTCATAGAGATTCATGGAAGAAATATAAATTTTGTTATAAAGAATTGGGTTATTTGATTCTTATCGGATTTTGCATTAGGCATTTCTCAAGATAAATATGACAAGTTCAAATCCATTAAACTCGTCTTCGTCGAAACCAGAATTAATTGAGTCACAAATCCATTAATTAACATTACACAAGAATGCTGTCAATGACTTCAATTTGTTGTTCTTATGTTGGCAAAGTTCACCACAGAAACAAAAAAACCTTCAAACGGTTTCGATGATATCGAAAATGCAGTTAAAATTGGGAATTCCCTTACCGAAACCACCTGGAGACCAATATCATCATAAAAATATTCGAGCGCGTCATCGGTGACAATATAAAATATTCCACGAGGTTTGCCTTACTTGACTGCTATCCAATCAGCCTCTGATGTCATTTGTTCTACAAGCTTCAAGTATGTTTTTGAAGTTCGATTCAATTTATCTTCCAGCATCAAGCGTGACATCCTTTAGAACGATTTTCATTAAGCAAACCTATATGCTATTCGCCTTGACATTGAGCGTGAGGCAAGACTGAGACTGAGAGACAGCGCCAGCGCCGCGAGTTACATTGATACATTTTTTGCTGAGTGAATTTAGAAAGGGACACAGTAACAACAATAAGTTTCCATTGTAGCACACCGACTTAAAAAGCTCCAGACAAGTCGTGATAAATTATTTCGATCTATAAAGCCAGTTATGTACACACGGACTAAAGTACTTGTTTCTTAGTTTGGTGGTCCAATAGAACTTTGAGGTAAATGTAAATACGACCTTTTTAAATCGTGAGTAGGTATCACATGGAAAGCCATGGAGCTATTGGAGCGGAACATGACTATGGTTTATTTAAATAAAATCAGCCTATAGAAAAGTAAGTTTGTTTATATGATATGTACCAATAAACACTGCCGTCAATAAGTTTCTCTACAATCATAAATTAATTTATCTGTGCAAAAAAAAAATAAATGAACAAAGTTCGTGCACATGTAATACATATGTTCCTTAACTACATTTTTCTACAGATATCTTACTTACTAAAAATATTATAAACATGTACAAATATTTTCATAGATATTGATGTTTTCATTCTCTAGTTTAAGGAAAAACCTTCGCAAATGTAAAAATGTAGAAGGCGAGTGAAACGAGGATTTGATTTGCTTTCTAAGCAAAAATGTATGTGATAATTAAAGGAATAAATATTTAACTAAGTAAACATATAAATATTATATATGTTAGTATAAATATTAATAAATTAATAAATAAATGAATATGTAAATAAACAAAGTAAATTAATAAATAGAAAAATAAATAATAGATATATGTATACATATAATTCATAAATAAAGAAATATATAGTTAAATAAATAAATGAATAGATAAATAAAAAAAAAACATAAATAAATAAATCAATAAATTAACATAGAAATGATAGAGATTTTAAACGCTATCAGTGCTGCTGTATAAAACAAGCTTTGAAAGTGACAGTGTTACTCATAGAGTAATACCCATCTTATCAAAGTCATCATTTAGCGTGGTGTAAGTTGTTAGTAAACATAATTATACAGGAAAAGCCAAATACCATAAACAAATACTCGTATTAAAAAAATGCAAAAAGATAATTGATAAAATAGTAAATGTTATACAATTCAATTTCAATTCAATTTTATTGAGACAATTTGGTTTTCTTTGAATTATACATAATATAATATTTACAAATGCAGCCGACTGGAAAGTATGTCTGGCTGAAAAGTTTTAAATGAGGATATTTTAGATGACAAGACTACCGGTTGAAAATGTCGATTTTTTCAAAAATCAATGCTTTATTGAGGAAAAATAGATATAAATTCAATATTCAAAGTATTGCCCATCGCTATCCACACATTATTCCCATTTTTCTGGCAATTCATGGATACCCGTTCTGAATAATTCGACCGGTTTGGCCGCAATCCACGAATCGATCCATTTTTTGACATCATCGAAATGACGGAAGTGCTGGTCAGCCAGGCCATGCTGCATCGATCGGAAGAGATAGTAATCGGATGGCGCAAGGTCTGGACTATACGGCGGGTGGAGTAAGACATCCCATTTGAGCGTTTCAAGGTAAGTTTTGACGACATTTGCAACATGTGGCCGAGCATTGTCATGTTGCAAAATATCGTTATCGTGTCTTGCGACCGTTTGCGGCCGTTTTTCCTTCAGTGCCCGGCTCAAACGTATCAATTGTCGTCGGTAGATCTCGCCTGTGATTGTTTCATTCGGTTTTAGCAGGTCATAATACACAACATCCTTCTGGTCCCACCAAATGCACAGCATAACCTTCAAGACATGAATATTCTGAACGGCCGTCGATGTTGAGGCATGTCCGGGGTTTCCATACGTTGCCCGAAATTTTGGATTATCGTAATGTACCTCTTTTTCATCACCAGTGAGGATTCGATGCAAAAAATACTTCTTTTTGTGGCGTTCAAGCAGCATTATGGACATGCAAAATCGGCGTTCGACGTCTCGTGTCTTCAATTCCTACAGCACCCAATGTCCTACCTTTCTGATCATTGCCATTGCTTTCAAACGATCGGAAATGGTTTGCTGAGCGACGCCAAGTGATTTTGCAAGTTCTTCTTGCGTTTGTGACGAATCTTGATCGAGCAATGCCTCCAATTCATGGTCTTCAAACTTTTTCACCTGGCCGGGGCGTTCTTTGTCTTCGGTGTCGAAATCACCATCTTTGAACCGCTTAAACCACCGCTGACACATTCTATACGTCATACGTCTATATTATAGCCCGGGTAAGCTTCGGTAAGCAATTGATGCGCTTCGGTTGTTTTTTTCTTTAAATGAAAGAAGCATATTAAAACTTCTCGTAAATGTTGTTTTGATGGCACGAATATAGACATTTTACGGCTTAAACATTTTAAGTATTTTACAAAAACTCGTGTATTTTCACTAAAGACCAATAACCTAGACTGAAATAATTAGACAATGACATGAAGTTTCTGATGTGACAGCTGTCATGATCAAAATTCACCTCAGAGTTATAGATATGAAGTTGTCTGCAATAACGATATTTTCAACCAGTAGTCCTATTATATCAACTTGTAGGAGGAGCGTTGTAAGATTGTTTTGGAAAGACTTCCTTAATATGATATATAAATGTTTATTTATATAGGAGCAAGGAAGCTCAACATTCTACAAGTTATCCTCTTAGGTTAGGCAGTGAAGCTTTTTCATAAAACGGCTGTAATGAATTTCCGTTATGCTGTGTTACCGGTCGCGATCTTTCGTTAATAAGGTTGAAAGGTGAAAGGTGGTTGTATTGGTCGCTAACGTTTAGATCCCAAAGCGCTTTGATGAGCGGGTTAGTGTGGGAGGCAGCACTATTCAGTCCTTTTGTTAAGGTCTCCATCATGTATAGCAAAAGGGGTGTGACTCTTGTCGTTTCATAAAGTGTATCATTAGAAAACCATTTTTTGTTCGGTCTTCTAAATTTTCCACAACAATATCATAAAATGCGTCTTTCGAATAACTCAAGCTCTTTTGCTACAGTAGGTGAGATAATGAACCAACAGCTGAAACTATATGTTAGTATCGGTCTGATGAGCGTTTTGTATATTAAAGTTTTAGTCTTCATTGACACGCCTTTGGAGGATAATATTTGCCTTAGAGCAGTAGAAGTCATTTTAGCTTTATTCAGTATCTTCCTACCATGTTTGTTGAACAGGAATTTGTTTTCAATAAGTATCGACAGACATTTAAGTTCTATTTTTAGGGGTATTGTCGTATCTTCGATTTTTAGGGAAATAGTTTTGCTTTCTTTGACCGCAAGTCTATGCCCTTTTCCGTAAGAATTTAAACAAAACAAATTAATTCACATTTTTGCGCATTAATAGTTAAGCCCCAAGATTTAAAATAGGAAATCAGAACAGGTAATGAGTAAATGTTATACATATATCAAGTAACTACAAATGACAAAAATACAGCAAAATTGAAAATAAGAAGCGTGCATGTTAAAAACAGATACGTCCAAAAAGTTTACGCTTGACTGTAAGTTTACTAGAAACAATATCGAACATGTGTTATACAGCCGTAGTTCGTACGGTGGTATTTAATGTCCAAAATGTAAGTTACTCGGGAATTAAATGACAACACAAAATTAATTAGGTTAAGAAATGATGATGAGTCAATATTACCGGCTCTGAGCTGATGCAAAAGCACAATATCACAGACTTCGCGAGGTTTTTGCAAAGAATCAAGGCCGATAACAAGGAGACGGTCCTTATTAGGTGGAAGGCGAAGAAAATACGTCCATGATAAATGCCGAAGTGCGAAACGAACAAATTTACGTTGTACAGACTCGATACGGCCAATATGTGTTAAGTAATACGGTGACCACACATTTGAAGCGTATTCAAGCTGTGGACTGACAAATTTTGTGAACAGGGTAATTGTTATTAATGGACATTTAATTTCTTTACTCCAGAATTTTATGAAGCCGAGGAGCAAGTTGCTTTTTTTGACAGTTTGCTCAATATGAATTGAGAAGTCAAGATTTTGAGTGAATTGTACACCTTATCAGGTTAATTTTTACAAGCGCAGAACTATTAAAGGTGTAAGCAGACGTCAGAGGATTAAGTTTTCTAGAAAAGGACATAGGACATGTTAAAGCATTTAGAAATGTTTAATGATAAGTTATTGATGGAGCACCATTTTGTGAAAGAATTAAGGTGATCCTGCAAAGCCCAGCAGTCTGAAAGATTGTTAATTCCATTAAATATTTTTATGTAGTCGACATAAATTAGATCTCTAGAGTTCTTGAGTACATTTACAACATCGTTAATAGATATAATGAATAACAGAGGACCAGGGTGGCTACCCTGAGGCACACCTGAAGTAGCGTTAATTGATTTAGAAGTTGATCGCCTAAACAAGACTTGATGTTCGCCCGTCAAGATACGAGCATATCCATTCCACAAAGGATGCAGGGAAACCAAGGGCTTTCATTTTAAAAGCTTTTAGCTTATGAGAAAACTTATCAAATGCCTTACTGAAGTCGGTGTAAATGCAGTCGACTTGAACCCCATCTTCTAATACTTTATTAGTAAAAGAAGTTAACTCCAGCAAGTTAGTCCATGCTGTTTATCAGTTTGTCAGTAAATAAATAAATAACATAGGTATAAAATAAATACTAATTTACGTTGCTTTCTCAAACTGTTCGATTTAAAACCAGTGCGTTGTCTGATATGCTAAATCTTCTATTGTAGCGGTCAAACAATCTACTTATTCTTGTTTGTATATAATAACCAATGCAATATAACATAACCAATGCAATTCATCTGTTGAGAAGTATCTTGACAAGTCCAGAATAATTTTCAATACCTCATTTTGAACACTTTGGAGTCTTATGATGTGGGTATTAGCGTATTTTCCCCCAACAGTGGAACCATAAATATAATGGCTTGAAAGATTGCTTTGAAAATTAAAATGTTGTTTTTATTTCTCAATTTAGATCTCCGATTTATGAATGCATTTATTATTTATTATTTCCCTTTACTAGAAAAAAAAGTAAGATGTCTGTCACGATGTACACTACTTGACTTCCACTCTGTCTGTATTCTACTGGTGGTTAGTCTGTTGTTTGGTAGAAAATAAGCTATTATTTTGTGTATGAAAAAGTCTTTGCTTGAGTTTTTGAAGTGTTTACATTTATCTTCCAATCATTGAAATATAAGTGTACTGTATTCAAGTCAGATAACAAATTGACTTCAATGTTGAAAGCAACAGCATCTGGTGAGAAAGTACACGTGACGTCTGCGAACAGCGTGGGAGGGTATAGGTGTATATGGTGTACAATATTGGAGATATCGCTGCGCCTTGAGTTGGACCAGCATCAAAAGGGAAACTGTTGGAATACCAAGAATTAATTAATACTCTAAAGGTTCTTCTTATGAGAAAAGTTCAATTAATCTTATCAGGAAGTTAAGAACAAGCAACTTATGCAGTAATCCATTATGCCACACGAATCGAAGGCTTTAAAATAAATATTATGTCATTCACAGAAACTTAGTTGTTACCAACAAAGTTCGTTTAGTTCCATGGTTTTCAATCTCATGAGTTTAAAGAAAAACGGCCAAGTCCGATCGAACACGTACACGAAGGGCCATGAAATACTTGAGTGCTGTGAGACAGAGAGTTTCGAAAATAGTGTCCAACACCGAAAGACGAACTTAAGAAGATCAAAAATGTAAAAACGTGATCTATCGACAGCTCGGTCGAATGAAGTCATAAATATGTAGCCTAGAAAGTAAAAGAATGCATTGTACGTTGCATATGGAAGTTTTTGTCATGGGACCATTATGGAATTGAAAATTTTTATGTACCTATCTCCGCCCACCGAGTCATTGACAGCATATCTGTTTGTGTGTGTACGTTCTTGCGGATTTTTTCGCCTCGCATTCCTTGAGAATAAATTAAGCTATCGAATCGCACTGGTTTCATTGAATGCTTTGTTGCGTTTTTTATTCATTTTTGTTTCAATTTAGTGGTTCAAACAAAAATGTGAATAAATAATTGTGTCCAATTGTTCTCAACAAATTAAGTTCCACAGTTTTTAATTTTTTTCTGAGTACATTTTTCAATTCAGCTATCAAAATTTATTGGCTATAGCTTTATCAAGGTGTTGGTTATTAAAGCAACTCAACATATCAATAATTGCACTAATTTGACTGTCAATGACATTCAATCGAATAACTGCTAGATGTTTTCCAAAGCTATTTTCCTCTACACAATTTGTCATTTGATGCTTCACATTGTTTTCGAACCTTCCTGTCAAGTACGACCGAAAAAATTTATCTTGAGTGTCTATTTTTTTCTTCTCGATCATCTAGAGCTTTCCTACCGTAAGGATCTGTAAAACATGTATGATGACTGTCTTACAAAAACGTGAATCCTTAAAGTCTATATTTTTTCTTATTCATGATTTCTTCGATTCGGATGAGGTAACAGTTTTGGAACCGCGGCCAAGCGTGACTGCTTGGACAACACAGCTATAAAGCATTCACTTTAGCAATTTCGATGCTTTCTGTTTTGTTTTGACGTTGCAATAAAAATGTTCGTTCTGCTACTGGACTGTCAATGCCTTAGTTGGCTAAGCGCATTTTTTTTATCAAATTAGCGAAAAGAAACTTATAGCGCAAGATATGTGAATTAATTGTTTTGTAAAAGGAGCCTCTAGAGAAACAAAATGAACAAAAAAAGAAATATAGTACTCAGTTAGGCTATCATTTAAAGAACAGAAGAAACATAGATACAATTAAGAATGGAATTTGTAGAGTTACTAATGGAGACCAACTGCGGATACTTTACCAGCATCAATATATCTAAAGTATCTTGACAGTGAATTGATAGAGAACTTACAAATTTTCAAGCCAGCCACATCCGTTAGGTAAAAGTCAACACACCGATGTTAACAAAAAGTCTTTGAAGCGAAATGTATAAGGACGATTTAGTGAACGAAAGTTTCAGTTGGGAAGTTACAAAAATAACCGGCCAAATGCGAGTCGAACTCTCGCAAGGAAAGTTTCGTACAAGCTTGAAGGTTAGTAAATAATTAAGCCGTTGCTTTAGTGTAAGCCGTTGTTTAAGTGTAAGGTTTTTCCTTTTGAGTTACGGAACCTTAAAACAGAGAGAAATTATAAATTAAATGGACTTCACAACGATTGAGTTCTTTCAAAAATAAAATTAAAAATATTCGCCTATACAAGTGGACTAATAATTGCAATCAATAATGCGTGGTAATAATAAATATCGAATCTATTATATGTTAAAGACTAAATGCTTTTTACGGACATTCAGGAATGCATCGAGTCTGAGTCTTTCTGACCACGAGATACTTGAAGTGATTAAAGTTACAGGTGCGTCACGTTCTCAATATCACAAAATTACTTTTGCTTAGAATAACTTTTCCATGCATGCCAATTAAGTGGCCGCTTACAAATACAATATATCCTGTGAAGGGCCCAAAATCTTTTGCAAATAATTCAAAATTGCAAGGATATTGGATTTAATATAAGTCAAGGCTCGTGAGGCTAGTAGCAGGGGACAGATGTAAAATAGTTGTTAGATTCGTCGGCTCTTTCTTCATAACTTGAGATAATCCATTTTTTCGTGAGATTCCTTCTTATCGAGTAGTTCATGAAAACAGATTCCTAGATTGTCCATAGATAAATTTTCTTTAAATGGCTTTTCGGATTTTTTTTATAAATTGCTGCTGGCTCTTAAAGGTTATGAATATTATTAAAATGCATGTTGCATTGAGCGAGCAGAAGTATACGACGAAGAATGGGCGGATTGTGTGGTGGCTTGAAACTCAAAAGTATTTTGTTTTCAATTGCTGTTTGGGCGGTGTCTGAAATGGAACGGATAATTATGATATCGACATATTAGCTTTCGCATAGTTCGTAGGATTTTATTCGACAATCGTTGAAGTACTTGAAAGTTTGGAAGATTGGGTTCACCCTGCTGCCAGAGCTAGTTGTGAATTTGAGTTTTTGGTGATGTTTAAAAAATTCAATTCAACATTTTACATTGCATTGCATTGAAATAAACTGACTTCAATTGCATCACTCAAAAGTTTAATTTTTTGATTTAAACTCCGTCAGTGCATTCCCAAAAGAATGGGATAACTATCCGAGTAGCGTACGGATTGAATAACACTCTCCAGAGCTTGGGATTATTTATTGTTTACACATTTTTTCGCCAGTTTCTTCTCAGAGTGATTGATATCCGCTTCTTCCATAAAAAGTTTTGAGGAATGACCACCGTATGGCGCTTACGTTTTTTGATAAAGTTGATACTTCTTTCGTTTAAATTAACTCCACTTCGAGGGTGAACATTTGTCAAAGCTATCCTGTCGAAAGAGCATGATCAGTTTTGCATCAAAATGTGTGGCACCAAAGCTTAAAAAATGGTCTTGAGTGTATTGAGAGTATTGAGAATAGCGGGCCATCTTCATAAAAAAACCAACTGAAAAATCAATAAAGTCAAAGAAATGGTGTTCGGAAACGACTCTGCTCCAGAGAACTAGCAATGGGCTTAGACTAAAGACTTGTCACTGAGAACCTTCAAACTTTCAGTTGAAAAAATGGGTGATGCTTCGGGTTCTCATGGATTAAAAGCTGTTAGTTGGACATAATGACACGTTTTCGTGTCCTTTTTTATGCGTTTTTGACCAATCAGCCACTGTTTTATAAAAAGTGCTTCGAAGATTGGATAACGCTGGTCCATGCGCGTTTCAGTCAAAGCATCTTCCAAACATTGAAAAATTGATTCCACTACGAATTGGCACGAAAGTATTTTTTTTAGTCTTTTGAAATTCTGAAGCAGTTACCTTAAACTTACCTTACAGTGTCAATTTTACCATGCTGTGCAAAAACAAAATTTTTGAAAGTCTTTTGCTTTTTAAAATGCGTTTTTACTTGAAACGTCTTTGACTCGTAAAAAAGCTCGATATTTGGGTTCAATATGAATTAGAAGAGATTCGCTTAATACAACGAATCGAAATGGATTCTTCTTTGAAACCTTCATCATCACCGGCGATGATAGTTTGTAACAACATCAATCGAAAAAGATCATGGACTAGACGTGATGAGCCAGCACAAACAACATCGAAAGCTGAATTTCATCAAAAGACGCTTATATCGTCATTTTGTGGGGATTTAAAGGTGTTATGTATTTTGAGCTGATCAACTCCGATGTTTACTTTCAAACACTAGTGAAACTGAAGGAAACAATCAAAGAAAAACAGCCCGAATTGGCAAATCGTAAGGGAAATGGTGTTCAATTATGACAATGCAAGGTGGTCATGTGCGACCTTATATTTATTTATTCGGGTTACTGGTTTATTTTATTTGGGTTACTGGTTTTGTGGTCCAACTACAGATAGTGCTCTGCACGCCGGCCAATGTGAGCAATGATGGTTGTAAACACCTTACGGAACAGCGTACGGTGCTTCCAAGCAAATCCGTTTTGGTCCCTACCTGACTCTGCCTCCAATTGTCATTGAGGGAACCTCTCTGGAATACTCCAGTGAAGTCAAGTATCTCGGTGTTGTCTTGGATAAGAAACTGAACTGGACTTCACATATCAAGTCCACCACAAAACCTAAGATGCTTTACTGATTTACACCATGATGGTTAGACCTTTATAACCTACACAGACAAAATTTGGTGGACCAAAACTTTAGAAGAAACAACTTCTAAGAAGCTGAAAAAAATCCAACGCATAGTTTGTTTCGGCAACACTGGAAGCTGTCATTAGGCTGCCTCCTCTTGACATTTTCATTAGGAAAATAGCCGCCAGAAATGCCTTGAAGATGCAACTGGTTATGAAATACGCTTACACTTGCTTCCATTGCCGCTTGAGATCATATCCAACCAAATGAGGACCTAGTACAACCACCGAATGCCGACTCAGTTAAGAAAACGACGAAACGGCGGTACGCATTCTTGTGTGAATGCAAGCTCTAATTTGGTTAAGAAGGCGTATCTTCCTCAAAGAGATGTGTTCCCCATTGGACATTAAATCCAATACTAAAGACATTCTGGCCTTCATCAAAAGGATGGAATGTCTGTTAGCCTTTTTTAACTTTCACCATTGATGATGACCTGCAATCTTATATGGTTTTGTGCTACTAAGAGCCAGAAGTTCTTTGAGCACGGAATCATGAAGTGAAAAACCCGAAATTACTTTCTTGTTAACTCAATGTTCATGTTTGTTGAGCTCACACGATTCAACATTTTTCAAGCTTTATAATCGTACGTTTTAAGCCGCGGACTGAGCGACATAGAACCAGAATTGTTAAAGCATACATTTTTTAGGTAGTTGAGATGAAGGTAATCCGTTACCTTTTCTTAGAAAAAATCCTTCGTATGTATTCTTTACGTATGTTTCAAATTGCGGAACTATCGCCCCCAACGCAACAGCCATTATTGCACTAACAAAGTGTATCCGTATCCTTTTCAATGTTTGTTTGTATTTTTTTTTGCTCTTTAAAGTGATAGATTTTAATAGTGCTAAGAACTAGTGTTGGGCACTTGTTTATGTCAACATACTTCTGTTTGCCCCAGCAACTCTGCCTGCAAAACATACACATTCGCGTATCCTTGTTCACGTTGTTGTCTACCATGGCAACCAAAATATGGTGGGCGAAAGAGAGGATAAGGTACCCATAACCCAAGTACTTGAACATAACTGCGCAAACTCTTAACATTGTTCTGAACCTTTTTTAGCCACATAATGTGTGCTTTTACCTTCTTGTTATTTGGTTTACTCTAAAAGAACAAAAAAAAAGGAAAGGACACATTTTGTGACATGAATCCCTTGTGCTATTCTCAGTAGAAAATTCGTTGTCGTCGTGGTCGAAAGTGTAATCTGTTGTTCGTATAGAAACATCGAATTTCCTGTGACTATCGGGGAAGAAAATCTTTAAAAGTGTATTCATTTAAGATTTTCAGTGCAAGAGTGAATCAAACTTAATAATCCTTTTTTCACGTCCTTTTCTCCTTTTCATCGACTTTTGGAAAGAATCTGAATATAAAGTGATAGATTTGTAGGTTGAAAATTGATTTTGGAAACTGGCGTGTCTCAGTGTTGCTTCGGCTTGGGTATTGCTTTGACAGCAACAACGATTTTCAATTTTCGTGAAGCGTGATAACCTTTATTTGGGTTAAAGTCTCTGAAAAAAAAAATACTAAAAAGTTTATTAAAAATTTTTCGGTGACCCTCGAGTTTGCTCGTATAGCTTGTGTGTACCCTGTCCCAATCAATCAGTTTTGGAAAGTGCTGCAAATTGGAGTAAAATAAAAAGTGAGACAAACAAAAAATGTAGAACCGTCCAGACGGAACAACGTTACAAGGTAAGACAGTAAATCAATCTATCCCCGCCCGAAGGACCCATGTCTGAAACATATTGAATTGCTCGTCTCAAATAGAGTGAAAGTAAGACTAATCCCTGAGCAGGGATCTCATGCGCGACAAACCAAACACGCATGAGATCCATGTTGTTCTTTCTCTTAAAACACTGCAAGGATTCTTTGCTAAACTTTTTTTTTGTTGTCCCTTTATCCCAAATCGCGACTTTTATGTTTTGTTTGTTTTGTTTGCCAAATTGAATTCTAGGTCTCCAATCATTTATCATCCGGAAAGATATCATCTCTAATTTATTGATTTAAAGCCCGCTGTATCCTTGTGGCTTGAGAAAAGATTCACTTTTTGTTTCGCATAAATTTTGACAACAACTACGCAAAATATGATTTTTATCTCTGCACGTTGAATGATGTTTCAGGTGATGTGTGTATAAGTGATTCCAATGTGTGGGATGTTGCGTGAAGGAAATTGGGGCCAGATGGATTTGGAAGCTGTTGAATGGCAATTATTTATTGGGCGTGGTTGTTTTTCTATTCCTTTGTGATGTCCGCATTGTTGTAAGTGTATGATGGGTGCATTATAACGTGACACAAAATTGAGTGACTTTGACCTGAATTTGAAAAAGAGGGGAATCCTTAATATGTAACACTGGAGTGATACTTTCTCTTTATTATCTTGTTTGAAATTAAGGAACTTCAAGTGATATTAAATAGTTTGCATATTACTCTACGATTGTCCCTGTTGATTATGTATTAAGTATGTGAACTTTGGAAAGGTCGTGTAGAGTTTTGATACCCAATTGTGATTAGTTCCGATTTTGATTTCATAACTTGTAACCGAATAAGGAATTTTTTCTGTCCTCACAGTAGAATCAAAATCATATTAGCCAATTTCTTTCACTCAAACCACCTAGTTAAAAAAAAAATCTCCTAAAAAAATCCTTTGGCAATATAAGAAAGCCAATTGCGACTTTTTTAGGAGTTTCAACTGGTCACTATGCTTCCCCGATAGTGACGCGGCTGATATGCTTACAAATATTATTCTCAAAGGCTTGAATGACTTCATTCCAAGCAAGGAGAAGACAGTCAGACTGAGCTGCAAGGAGGCTGCCAGCCTGTGAGAGTTTAGTTTTTGGCCTTTCCCTACTGAGGAAAATCGAACAAAGTTTCGACGAGTTTTAAAATATTGAAATATTAAAGCAAAAAATTAATATTGAAATATTAAAGCAAAAAATACTTTGTTGTTCCAATAGCAGTAAACAATTTCGGTTCTTCGTAAAAAATACTAAGAACTCAATTACTTCGTCGATTCCGATTCCTTCGTGTCATTCCTCATTTCGAATGACACACCTATCACAGATACTCTAGACAAAGTCAATCTGCTTGCTGCGCACTTTGCAGCCTAGTTTCACACTTGTAGATTGCGCTTGACATAGACCTGTGCTCGAGAGCGTTGAACATTCAATGGGATAAACATATTGTCGCGCTCGCACAGTCGCAAGAGTACTGAAAGGTCTACACATGCACAAATCCACTGGCCCATATGGTATTTCGCCTATAGTTCTAAAGTTGTGCTCTTCTACGCTGGCAAAACCACTGCTACCTACTTTTCAGGTCTCTTTCCGAGTAGATAGAGTACCTAAAAATGCGAATCTTCTTCTCCCTCCAATTACAACCCATAGCACTTTTATTCTTTCGTGAAATATCTTGAATCACGAAAACTCCTTAATGACCGGCAATATGAGCGTCGTGGCAATAGATCAACAGGTGATTTTATGACTTGTCTCACCAAAAGGTGGAACCAATACATATTTAAGGCGAATCGAAAATAGTTGCACTTGATATTTCAAAAGCCTTGGCCAGAGTTTGTCATCTGGCTGTTTTTTTCGAAAATGCTAGCATATGGGATCGGTGAGGCTTGTCTTTGGTGGATTAGCAATTACCTTTCAAGTCGTACAATAAAAGTTGTGTTGGACAGTTTCAAGTCTGAAATTCAACATATTAATTCTGGTGATCCCCAAGGCTCAGGTTTGTCTCCGACTCTTTTTTTTAATTTATATTAACGATCTCTTTTCTATCACATCTAATCCAATATATTCCTTCGCAGATGACAGTACCCTCCCTAGTGCTTTAAATGATTCACGCCCCTGCTCCTCGAACGTTGACATCGGTCGACAACGTATGTTAAACAGTAAAGTATTATAAAATGGGGACTACCTTTCGTTTTCTTAACCGGTGCAAGGAATACTCTGCCCCGTCTGACTAAGTTACAATTTAAAAGGCTTTTATTAGTCCTTAAATGGAGTACAACGCTCACATATGGGCAGGTACACCCAATACCACGTTTTACCATCTACCAACGTGCAATGAAATTTGTAAACAACTTAAAACCAATGTGCACTGGCACCTTCTTTCTCTCCCTTTCACTCTTCTTCCGCTCGTAATGTGTAAGCAATAATTTTAAGGGTACTCCCAATCCTTCGAGCACTTGCACTATTTAAAATAAAAAATTAAAATAACTACTACTATCTGCTCAATACCTCAAGTGAAAACGTCATTAATTTGATCGTTAAATGGTGATGGAGCTAGATTTGAAAACTAGATAAAAAATCAAAACCTTCTTTATGATCTATTAAGATTCTGCCTTTTGACTGGATCAATTGATTCCAGTTAAAAGGAAGTGTCATCTCCTTTGGTTCATCTGTGAGATTCGCCGGGATTTCGAAACAAAATATCGTAAGGCCTTAAGGCGGCGGATTATTAAATCGCTTAGGCTGATTAAAGGCTCATAATGATGCTAAATTTCCCTTTGATAGCATGTGAAGTTATTCGAATTCAACTCAGATGAAATAAATTTGTTGTTACTCTTTTTAGGGTTCCGTACGAAAAGGGTGGGAAGGCTCCGCTGTCCGTCTGTCTGTCAGAAGGCTGTATCATCTGAACTGTAATGGGTAGAGACTTCAAATTTTCAAAGAAAATGAAGTACTATAGCCGCAAATGCTAAAAATAATATAAAGTTTAACAAAACAGGGGGTTCCCATACAAAAAACATGTTTTCTTAGAATCGCAGCTCAATCTTACTCTAAGAAATGGGCTATGAGAATTTTTATAAAAAAAAAAGGTACGGTATTATGGACATCTTCGTGTGCCTGTCCGACTCGCATTTGTCCGCTTTAATTTTTAATTTTTTAGCAGTGTTAACTTTTTATTTTTTCATTGAATGAATAAATATCCTAATATATATTTAAATCAATGTATAGGTAAGGAAATCAATAGAATAAATAAATAAATTAAGAAAAAAATAAAATAATAACTATACGATTAACTTTTAATTAATAATAAAGTATTTGATTATGTAAGAAAATAAATGGTTTAAATATATAAATAAATTAAGTTATTATTAAGTAGAGGAGTATCGCTTGGAAAACAACTTTATGAATCAATATTTTGACAATTGACAAACGGGATTTTCTGTTGGTCAAAGGATACAAAAATTTTATTGCAATATTGACTTTTTTTTATTGTTTGCGAAATGTCTTCCTTAAACGTCAATTTTGAATCAAGTTTAATTCCTAAATATTTCACGGATGATTGCCAATTGAGTTCCGTATTTTTAACCCGAAACTGCATTGTTGGCATATAACAAGGCTTTCTTTAACGCGTGAAAAGCTAGCTTGCAATTTATTCTATTATATTATTATATTCTAAAAGTATTTTCATGTCATTGTTTGCATTGTTCTCAACGGCGAGAGCAAGCTCATGTGATGAAAATATGGCAGTTTCGTCAGCGTAAATAGCTGACTTGCATCCTGCGATATGACGAAAATCGGCTGTATATATGATAAACAGAACGGGACTAATGACAGAACCTTGTGAACGCTAAAATCAAAATATTTTAACATGAATTGCTGACATATACTCGAAAACAACGGTTAGACAGAAACTCAAGTCAAACTTTAACATTTTGAATCTAAGGCCGTTGTGCCAAACTGAGTCGAATAGGCTCAGGTCGATAGGTCACGACTTGGGGCAATATTGTCTTGTTAGACATGCATTTATTATAACATCTACGTATATATATACTATATACGCTGTTTTAAATAGTTTCTTTAGATATATATTTTTTATGCCATCAAGACCCACAGCCTTTTTACAATATCCGATGTGGAAGCGGCGTCAAGATTTTTGGAAACTTTATGGTTATTTTGGAAAACTTGACTTAAAACACTTGCCTTTTGTTGAGTGTAGTAATTTTGTAGTAAGTTTCGCCCGAATGGCTGAGGCCTGGCATCCTTCAGTTTTTATTTTTGATAATCTTCGAGATGTTCATGTTTATTTCAGGCTTTCTTGATATTGTCATTTGACTAAGTTAACGTTACATTAAACTCAAACTATTTTCCACACATTTTGACAATAAATCAAAATAGACAAAAAATCTTACGTGAATCTATCTGACAGAATGTATTGTCGGAAAACTTCTGAACGGCAGTGTTTATAATTATAAAAATTGGTTTGGGTGCGAGTAGGTCTGCCCGTACCATGAACTTCCCATCTCGATAAGAAATTTCATTTCCCACCACCATCAAATTCCATTTTCGTTATGTTAACATCATTCATTCCATAGACAAATACATTGCAATAAAAAAAAAGATACATATATATGTTCTTGACTAGATTTTTTGAATCATTTAAAATACGATTTGCGTATTTATCATTAATAGCTTATTCGAATAAATTATTTCGAGTGATCAGGACAACACTTTGGAAATACTTTTTTTTTATTAAGTAACATTTCTACTAGGAATTAGTATTAAGTTTAATAATATTATTATATATATATGTATATAATATATATTATATTATATTATAATATTTTTAGTTTGATAATATTACTAAAATAATTACTTAATAAAATTTAAAATTATGTTTTGCGTTTTTGTTTAATATTGATAGTTAATTACACTTTTTTCGTCATAAGCTTTTTAATTAATAACTTGAGGACTGTAGCGCCAGTCCGCGTGGCATTGGAATTTTATACTTTTGGTTAAGTCGATTTCTCTGTACAACTCGTACCGTACAGTTCTTTGTTGAAACTTCTCCTCCACTCACCGTCAATGCAGATCACACTTTTCTCTCGAAACAACCTAATGCTCCTTCATCCGCTTTTAAAACTGTCCATGCTTCTGCATCATATACCATGATGGGACTGATGAGAGTCTTATAGAGCGACACTTTAGTTCTACGATAGAGGACTTTACATAATTGTTTTCTTAGCCCAGAGAAACAGCGATTAAGAAGAGGTATTCTTCGTTTGATCTCAGCGCTAGTGTTATTATCTATGTTTAAAGGAGAGCATAGGTAAATAAAGTCCCTAACTACCTCAAATTTATAGCTGTCTATGGCAACGATTTGGGTATCTTTTTTTGATGACAACATATGCTTCTTTGTGCCCTCGTATACCGCCAAACCCATCTTTGTCATTACTGTCTGAATCCTCATAAACGAACTATTGTCGTCAAGATGCGTTCTCCTTTCTATTCGCAATTCTACTACGATGTTTCCATTTCGAATTTTACAGGTTTCGGTATGTTGTCTGTAAGCTTGAGATAATTGTTTTCTCTGGTGGTAGAATTTTCGAACCTTATTCCTGTTTCTTAATCTCTAAACATCCTCAATCGGGCGCTTCTCATGCTCTACCAAAGACGCTGCGACCATCGCATAGCTTGAAAATTTTGTGCATGAGATTAAAACTTTTGTGACCTCGTATTATGAGTCTTGGCTGTAAGAAATTACTATGGCTTGCAAAAACATTTTGGAGAAAGTACGAGTTCTACCTTGTCGAGCTTCATGTTGAAGCTGGCTGGCTGTCCATAGCTTACATTACACGACTCAAAGAAAGCATCTCTTCCTGTTAAAAACAAAAAAAATATAGGACGAACGACCCAAAATCTTAGCCAGTCTTCTGTAGGCACATAGTAGCACACGGCCATCCCTCTAATATATCCAACTCGACGTGAAGATATTTTTTTATAATTTGTGGCTCTCAAGAGGTTATGAATACTCTTTTAATGCAAGTCGCACAGAACGAGTAGAAGAATTAGGAGAAGAACGAAAGATTTTTGTAGTGGTTTGAGAAACTCAGATGTATTTGGTTTCAATTGAATTCCGTGGGTGGAGCTCGAATTGGGACTGTTGATTTGATATCGACCTATCCAAAGTTTGGAAGATTAAGCTCAAATTAAGAGTTGATTTCAACAACTTTAACATTGGAAGTTGAATTTGTATTCTCTTTTGGCAGTTGTTTTTCAACTTCTTCAATAAAGTGTTTTAAATCAGACAGTCAGAATTATCAAATATTATATAGCTTAGTTTCAAAAGTACTACATTTTGTAAGAACTCTATTTATAGGGATTCATATTTTAAAAGTTTGTGGACCAGTTGCATGGTAACACAAACTAAATTTCAAGCTTGATCAAAGGCTCGGTCGCCTGGAACTGTTTTTTTTTGTAATTCAAATTTGTCTGATTCGGTTGAACTCTGCAATTTCATTGCAAACTTTCCGTTCATCAGAAATCTTTTTATTAAAACTTGTGCTGAGTTATCGCTGAAACCTGAAACATCGCTTACACATTTTTAATGTTACTAATGCTATTATAGGGATAAGAATTTTAAAAAGTTTTTTTTGAAATGAGCAAAGGGAAATTGGTGTTCAGGCTTTGCTTTTTTTTGGTTTGCAGAATTTAAATTGTTTCGGTATAAACATCAAGAAAGGCCGTTTATCTCAACTTTATGTACTTTCGGAATTATTTCTAATCAATCAAATTTTGTTAGATTGCTTTCCTTTCTACCTTCCGAGCTGGTAACTGCTCAGCAAAGGATCTTTTCCTGTCTGGTAAATATAAATAAACATAATATTGATGAAACTTTTGGCATTAAAATTGAACAAAAAAAAATGTATATGAATTTGTCCGGAAACTTATGAACGGCAGTGTATATATTTATGCATATTTTTTTTATCTGATAAGGTAGATGTAAACTATAAATTTAATTAATTTTGAACTTTTTTTATTGGAAAACTAAATTGATTTTAATTGAAGAAGTGAAAATGTCCCTTTTTTTGACAGTTTTTTCGTCATAAAATTCAAACCACCCTGTGAAATTTACCCAAAAGCTTTTCAGGTGATCTTTATGCATACACGCTTCGAATGAAACCAATTTAGCTTCGATAGCTTGATTTGTTCTCGAGTTAGGCTGTACGAAAGAATCCGCACAAACGTACGTACGTACGTACGTACACACACACACACAGACATCTTTCTAAAAATGATGGAATCCGACTCCTGGGACCGCCAAACATGGAGAAATGTAAAAATTTTGAATTTCGAAAATCGGACCGATTACAAGAACTTCCTGATGGGAAGTTAAAAATATGTATAAGAACACTTGAAAACCGTAAGTTGAATTGATTGTTATTTTTTTTTTCATTGAAAAACTAATTTGATTTTTATTCAAATGAAATTGTCCTGTTTTGTGAAAGTTTTTTTTTTCATAAAATTGAAACCACCATTCATTTAACTTGCAACTACCTTTCGAATGCAGTGAATGAATTTGGATTCGATGGCTTGATATGTTTTTGGGATATTATCTTGCTTACTTTTTTACACTGCGTGCTTCCTTATTTTGAATTGTTGTATTTAACGCTATCAATACTGCTTATAAAACAAGTATTGTAAGTGACAGAATCACGCAGTCATGTTCCACATTTTAATAATAATTATAATTTCATTTGTCGTATCCTGAATTGAGTATACTGTTCTCATTAATATTTAAAAGATAATATAAATTCTGCTATAAATGATGTTATATTTTTAAAGTAAAAACATATTGTTGCTAAGCAATAAAATTGGCAATGCAATACCATGTAGGGCTGCCAAAAGAATGATTCTGATTCGGTTCTGATCTTCTTTCATCCCGTTTGTTAAGCCCCTAAGAATACTCAACTTCTAGCCAACATAAATTTTCACTGCATCCTGAGCTTAAGTCCATGAATTATACCAATAAATTGATTAGCTCTTACCTGACCACTTCAGGTTGGCTGATTTTTTGAGCTACATCATCATTGTATAACAGTGCACTCATTTAATTAAAACCGTCTTATAAAAGGACTGTTTGATGAACGACTCCTGCGTCTCTTCGTAAATAGTCTGCAGTTGCCAAACCAATTTCTTAGTTTGTATCCGTAGTTGACTTAAAGTTTAACAAACATCTTCTATTCTAAAAAGCCACTCGGAGCGAAAACTAGTCTGTACCGGAATGCCATTCATTCTACAGAACACAAAAGCGAACACATTTTCCGTCAAATCGATTAGACCTGGCGGCCAATTATGTGCATTTGCATGCAACCATTTCATTGCACTGACAAGCATAATGCCGACAGATGGATAAATAGAGTTATTCGCTGTCAATTTGGCGCGTAGTCAATT
Source organism: Orthonevra nobilis (assembly GCA_963555765.1). Classification (NCBI taxonomy): domain Eukaryota; kingdom Metazoa; phylum Arthropoda; class Insecta; order Diptera; family Syrphidae; genus Orthonevra; species Orthonevra nobilis. The sequence continues at coordinate 84,234,130 of OY743224.1, read as the reverse complement.
TGAGAAGCCAATTTGTAGTCTCACATTACGAGTATGTCCTCAGATGTTGAGTGACTTTAACATGAAAAAAAGTTGTATGAAGTTGAATTTCGCTATTGCAAGTGGGAATGACAGATTTTGAAGACTTGCTGTGAGGGGAAATTGCTTCGTAAGTTTGCTCATAAAGGTCACGATCCAATCACTTATTAACTTTTGACACTTCTGTATAATCCCTCCAATAAACGAATTTGCGTAATAACATTTGTACGTCAATGTAAATCTAAATTTAAGCTTAACCTATAAAAAGTCGCATTGGAAAAAAACAAATTTCCCATCAATCATTATTGTTTCGATTATAAGGTTACCTCCCATCGCTCATCTGCCATAATCATTTCTAATACAACAATGTTGCTAGTGTTTCATGCTAAAGTTTTCTGTTTATTTGTTGAGGTAACATACATTCACAGAAATATGTGCGCAGCAAAAGCATAAGGAACAACGTTAAGGTATGGGAGGCGGTATCGGGGCACAGTGATTTTGAATTGTAACCGACAGTCAGAAAAAAATTCTTACGGAGTAAACTCCAAAAATGGGGGAAAACGACTTCCACATGCGTGTTGTTCGTTATTACTATTATTACTATTATTATTATTATTATTATTATTATTATTATTATTATTATTATTATTATTATTATTATTATTATTATTATTATTATTATTATTATTATTATTATTATTATTATTATTATTATTATTATTATTATTATTATTATTATTATTATTATTATTATTATTATTATTATTATTATTATTATTATTATTATTATTATTATTATTATTATTATTATTATTATTATTATTATTATTATTATTATTATTATTATTATTATTATTATTATTATTATTATTATTATTATTATTATTATTATTATTATTATTATTATTATTATTATTATTATTATTATTATTATTATTATTATTATTATTATTATTATTATTATTATTATAATTATTAATATAATTATTATTATTACTTTTATTTTTATTATTATTTTTATTATTATTATTATAATTATTGATTTAGTTTGCACTATCTCTACATCTCGAAGACTAGGCTCTGATGGGCATGCGGGTCTTAGACCAAACACCACCATTTTCATAATAAATTATAACGACAGAAATTCCCTCACTATTCGGCAGCTATCCAATATTACAGCCTTTTGCATATCCTTTATTATGTTTGCTCCCAGGTTAAGCTTTTCCATATTTTTTACCGTCGAGTTAGGTATGAGTCCAGTAGTAGATATTATTTGCGGTAGCCTTATTGCCGAGCTACATCTCCAAAGCTCTTTCAGCTCTTGGCATAAGGACGTGTATTTCTGTTTCTTTTCAAGAAAGGACCAATGTTATTGTTATTCACAACTGCAAAATCAAGGAGAGTGATTTTTCTTTCCACTTTGTTGTGGATAACAATATCAGGTCTGGCTGTGACACTTGTATCGGTAACCACCGCTCTATCTCAGTATTTGCATAGTAACATGGGGTAGATGTTGGCGTTGTTATCATGCCATAATTTCTAATGAGCTCCTGATGAACTATTTTACCCACATTATCATGCCTGCGTTTGTAGGCGGCATTTGCAAGCGTCGTGCAACCAGCAAATATGTGTTGTATAGCTTCGTGCCTTGCTCCGCACTGGCGGTACCACCACAACGTGATATTGGATGGCTATCATAAACCCTTCGCGTTTCTAGAAACAGGTTGCCAGATCGTAGCCAGGAGCGTTGCATCAATATTTTGTTCCTCCATCTCGTTAGGGTGCCTTCCGTGCAATGGCTTAGTCTTCCACACCACATATATATCTTGTGGAACACTTGCCGCGGTTAATAGATGGTCCTCAGTTTTCATATCCACTGGGGAGATATTGAAGACGGCGCAATGAAAAGGCGATGTTGCTACTTTTCTGGAGAAATACCTAAAGATGTTATATGTTGGCCTTTTCACCAGATTCTTGATGTTGACTATCCCTCTGCCTCCCATATCCCTAGGGAGAAAGAGCCTCTGAAGTGCGGCTTGAGGGGGATGGTACCGATATTTGGTCAGCATTGTGAGTACTTTCCTATCCATTTCGTCAAGGTCCATTTGACAACACCAGCTGAGTATGTTATTAGCGGGACAGCTTATGTGTTTATTGCTGCTATCATATTTTTGGAGTTCAGTGATGTGCTCAGCACTTTTTCCAGGCGTAGAACAGAGACTTTCTCAAGTAGTATACTAAAGTCCTCTCGACATCTTGGCCCTTATGATGGCGATCGTTTTGCACTTTTGTACATCGAGCAGTGGTTGCGTACAATTTAATGTCATCCATATACATCAGATGAGTTAGTCTGATGCTTTGAACGCTGTTTTTTTTTATCTCGTATCCATATTTGCTTTGGTTTAGAAGTGGGGACAGCGGGTTCATTGCGAAAACCAGAGTGAGCTCAAACTATCACCTTGAAATATACCCCTTAAAATCTTTATTTTAGTTGATGTTATTGACTCCAGTTTAAGCCTCGTACGCCATTACAGCCTCGCAAAATCATATTATTTGCGGATTGATTTTGGAAAAATTTAGGACCTGTATTAGCGGGCTGTGTGGTACCATATCCAAGGCTTTATTATAGTCAACAAACGCCATGAATAGGTTTCGCTGTCTGGTGCATGCTTGACCTGTGACAACAGAATCAATGACCAGTTGTTCCTTACATCCATATGAGCCGTTTTTACCGCCCTTCTGTTGTTCTGCAATTATATTGTTGTCATTAAAGTGTTTGCTTTTAAGTATTGTTAAGCAAGATGTTGTTAATTTATATAAGCTATTTACACATGTAATCTTCAGTGTTGTTATTCTTAGGGATTAAATACGTAACGCCTTAACATAGATAATCAGGAATGATAGCCGGATCTTGATTGAATTTGTTGACATCACGGCGCATAACGTCTGGCAGTGCAGAAAACGTTTTGTTTCAGTTATTATGGATTCCATCATTGCCTGCTGCGTTCCAATTATGCAGTTTTCTGGCAGCTGAGGAAAGATTTCCGGAGTGATGTAAGCGTCCGTCATTGGTTGAATGGAAGACGGTTGAATTTGTTGCAGAAGTTGGGAGGAGCGGTTACAGCAGTTGCTAGTTGACCATATTCCTGACTAAAAATTAAGCAGGTCGCTTTTTCTAGGGAGAGTTCCACCTGTATCATAATTCTCCTCAAGTTTCTTGATTATTTAATAGTTATTATTATTATTATCATTATAATTATTATATTATTATTATTTGAATTTACATAGTTATGTTAAAAAGAGCCTACTGCGGAGACTATTGGCTCTATATTATAAGAATCTACATACATAACATCTTATGCAAATGTGCTATTAGTAATATTGGCAATTGATAAGAATTTATTTATATTTTCTATGTTTGTAATATTTGGGTGTTTTAATGCATCATAAGATATCTTCGAATACATTACAGATAATGGGCCTCTTAGTAATACAATTATACAATTGTATTTGTTGATTGTTTCTCGTTAAAAGATGTTGGTGGGTAGTCGTTGTGTGTCCAAGTCGCAATCGGGTGAAGTTCGAGATTTTGGCTTTTGTGAGTACCGTCCCGCGTATCTTGGGTGGCATCTGTTGCAATTTTCCTTGGAGTAGTCGTAATGATATTCCTTTCATTTAATTTTTTGATTGATTTTCATGATTTTTTTTTTAAATCTATTTTCAAATTAAATTTGAATACTGGTGCATATGCTCAACTTGTCAAATAAAATGATTAAACTTTGTACAATGTATGTATAATTGATTAATTTATTACTACATAACTAGCTTTTATACATGCGGTGTCGCCCACGTGAATTTTAGCAATTATTTATACAGCTGCCAATGTTTAAGACGCACTCATGCTACAGATAATGTTTGAACTTTGTCTTGATCGTGATTACAAAACTCAACTTGAGAGAGAATTGCAGCCTTTTAAATTGAAATAAAAGATCTGAAAGATTTATGGCGATGGATTTTGGGGATGATTGGGGTGGCGCGGGGCATCTGAATTGCGCCGTAGAGTTTTTGTGACTGCACTTCTGATTATTCAAATGAATTAAGAAAGTCTAAAGCATATGATGAACTCTGCTGGGTTCTTTGCCTATGACACAGCGTTTTCTTATATATAGTATACTGCGTTTTCCCCGTGTTTTTATTTGCTGCGGGTTAAAGCTATAAGATTCTTATCTTCAGCATCTGTTTCGAATTTTCCTCCTGCAATTTTGAAAATTATATCCGACTTGATGACGGTTGGTGTGCCTGTTTGAATCATCGGTAGAGTTCAGCGGAAGTCACTAACTAAAGCCAATAACTCTACCCGTCGTTATTTTTTGTGTATCTTGTAAAGTCCTGACGTCAATTGCCTTTTTGAACAACATTTAGCACTCTTTCTACACAAACAGTACTTTGTTCGAGTAGTTACTTTATTACCATTTCGATCGCTTGCTGATGCAGTGTTGTGACATCAAAGTTCTGTAATAATGTCATCGCTTCGAATTTGTAAAATCGATGTCATAATTTTGTCTTCAACTTTTGAAGAGTTTCATTGTTAATATGACCATTGAATAGTATGTTATCGTGTATTTGTTGTAGCCTACGCAAAAAATCTTCAGCCATGTAACTTTTGTTCAGACTTTCCTCAACTGTTGAGTATTGGAAACTCCCCATAATGATACTTAGGTGCAAACAGTTCCCTAATTTTTGACTGTGATTTGTTCAAATGAAATCCGCTCAATTAAAAAATAAGGTTCAAAATTAATGTCAGAAGTAAATCGGTATACTTTTTTAACATAACTTCGTAACAGTCTTTAATATCATTTATCGGGATTAAACGTTATATATAATTTAGAATATAAGCTAACTCTTTTCCAAATTTCAGCCAAATCGTTTCAGTTGTTGTTTCATCAAACATCCAAACTTTACAATACATAACATTAGTAGGATTTTCGACACAAAAAAATACAAAATAAGACTAGTCACGCGTCGAAGGTTCCGTACAAAATTGTACTTTTAAATTTTATTTGTGATGTAAGTATAGACAAATGTACGGTCTTTGGATATACTCTTAACTCGTGCTAAAAGACATTGCTTTTTACCAAAATTCAGCATTCTTGGTCAACGGGGAGTACCCTTCAGGTTTTGATTAGTTTGCGATGATCAAAATAAACGGCGTAAACAGTCATGCCTTCTGACTACGTCGATTTAAAACTTAAATAAAGGACTGCAGTCGTGGGTATTTGGTGTAAATTTCAATTTGTTACGTCGATGCATTCTAGAGAAATTGGTTTGGGACAGACAGACAGGCGGACAAAAAAAGTTATCGCATAATGTTTCTGTTTTTCCTTTTGGGGTGCGGAACCTTAAAAAAACAAAATTTGGTAAAATGCATGAAAAACAAAATTACTTTGTTATTGTTAGGTAAAAAAAAGCGGATAGCATTTGTTTCTTATAACAATCTAAATGGTCTTATGAATACAATACTATCCGTCAACTGATTCTTGCACCTTTTGCAGCAATGACCTGGGCGAGGCACATTGGGGAGGAATGCTTAATAAAATTATTGTTCTTCTGAAATAGAAGTTCAAGCGGTAATGAAATCAGTTCTAGATTCTTCCTCAGATTTTTCAATATTTTGTGGAATTTTGAATTTGACTTGAGTGCAAACATTTTTAATAATAATCGAATCCGGACTTAGTGATACTTTCTGCATTTATTCGAACATAAAATTTATCTTGTTCCACGTGGTCCGTTTTTGTGCATGTCTTTTACATGACGTCACTCGCGATGAACATTGATTCTGCCTCCAGCATAATATCATTTAGTATGTCTGAATAAGAAAATTGTTTTAAATAATCAGGGCACCACACTAACATACGCTACGCGCATAGTGGTATGTGTAAGCATATAAACGTTCGCCCGTTGGTGTCATGAAAGGATCAGATTGATCTGTCCTTCCAAAGTACACAATTCCAAAAAGAGGTGGTCTATTTATGTTATATCTAGCAAATTGTATAGTAAAAAACTAGCCAAGTAAGAGATGACTCTCACACGAAGGGTAAAGCGCTTCCTAAAAGTATTCAACACTATATTCCTTTAACGCTCATATACTATATATGCAGGAGTAAGCGCAACAAATCGGTTTACTTGTAATGAGAATACGTTGGGAAATCGAAAAGTAAAGTTGTAAAGTTGTAATGAGAATACGTTGGGAAATTGAAAAGTAAAAATGAATTAGGATTTAAGACAATCACAAGATTGATACAGACTTACTGTAGAAATGTGTGAATCTATGATTTCGATTTTTATTTTAGACAAATTCATGCGAGGAATTCAAACCGAGTGCAAATTCGTTCGGAATATGTTGATGAACGTCAGAATGAAGTGACGTTAGTGCACGTTGTTTAATTCTCGCAACTACAGTTATTGATAATAATGGTGTTTTGTTGAAAATAAAATAGTGAGGCGCTATGCTGAGTTATTTTTATTCGGCACTGTGCAAATTGAAAGTCTCCCCCCTTTCACGGTTAAGGAGATACAGCTCTGTGAAAGACGGATAGCGGAGGCTTAGGGATCCTTTGGATCGTTTAGGAACGGTTCCCTAAAAGCGATAAACTTAATGTATTTGAGCACTGCTCAACATGCATATGGAGTTTAATTGCTTGAAAGCAAAATACACAAAGTAGGAGATTTCATCGAAGATTCATCACAAAATAAGGAGTACATAATGTATAAGTGGGCTTAAACAAAGTAAAAATCGAAATAATAAATAAAATAATAAATAACGTTTCACAAATCTTTCGTTGATTGAGGAATTGATCAACATTTCAATTGAGTTTCTTATTGAGAACAAAATATTAGAGATCTTTACAGAAAAGGAGATAGAGATAGTCGCACATAGAGTTTTACCGATCACTGGTAAAGTTCTTCCAAAGATGTCAAAGATCTACAGTGATCTACCCGGCTGAAACTGTCAAACGCTGTAAATAAAAAAGGACTTGGTGTGATCTTCTCTCCAGCTTAATCCTTCCCTAGTTTGATAGCATGACAAGCATGCTCTCGCGCATGTAAAAAGCTGTTGCTGCCAAATTTGAAAAATATGAAAAATAAGTGTAGAAAGAATGTGCGGATTATTCATTCATTATTCTTTTAGTGAAGTGGGTAATGCCAATTTGAGCGAAGATTGGTTTAAGATCTATTGTTCTCAGTAATTGTGTTAAGAGGAAGAATTAATGTATTGCCAACATGAATTTCGCTTGAAAATATGGGTATTGAAAATTTGAAAAAATTTGAGCATGTGTATTTTCATAATATGAATATCTATTTATTAGATGTTTCTTTTTTTAATGCAATGGCACTTAATCATCGCCGGTATCATCATTACCGCCCTCGCCGTAGCTTTCTATTACACTTGATGAGTATTCGTCGGGTCTTATGACAATTCTTTTGGTGAAGGTATCCCAACTCTGTTCACATGCCAAATAATTGTGTTCTGTCTTTATCGGTGGTTCTTTTCCACTCCTCGACCGTAATTTTTGCGAATTATTCTTCTGCTAATTTCTTGACGGCATCCATATAAAATGTAGTATTTCTACCCGCCACTCTTGATTTTAAAAATACCCCATATATTCTCAATTGGGTTTAAGTCCGGATGAAATGGTGGTAGCCTGAGTACTTCATGTCCTGCTGATCTTATCAAGTCGTCTATTTCACGCTGCGGATCCGTCTTGTTTCGTTTTACAATATCATATATTTCAACCTTAAGCATTAAAGAGCTGTGTGCAATATTATTTTTTACCAGCCAATCAGTTAACTCAAATGAATGATGAAGTTGGCGTACGGTTTTTTAATTTGTTGTGATATGAAGCATTGTCCATTACAATAACCAACGGTTCATCCAGCTGCTGCAGAACCTGTTCTCTAGACCATTTGGATAAATTTTCAAAGTTCAGTCACCAGACTTCTGGCCTGTGGTCCTTTTCCAATAGGCTTTTTTAATCCTTCCGTACTTCCATCAGTCCAAGACATTCCTCTTGTGTGGAAGCTATGTATATATGACTCATCTATATAAAAAACTTGGTATCCACTTTCACGGAAATTCCTGATTTGCCAGATATATCTTATCCTCCGAATTTTTATGTCCGTCCTTTCACAAGGGATTCTCCTATTGTCTTTCGTCTTGCGAAAGCTGAATCCTTTACTTTTGAGAATTCTCCAAAGTGATATCATGCTTATGCTTATTTCAAGTTCATCATACATTTTTTGCTTAAGATTCCTCAATGGTACGATTTTTTTGTCATATTAGTGGAAGGAGTAGATTATCCTTCTTATGGCCTCCAAATCGAAATTGTCCAAATCAGTGATCCAGTGCCGATGAGGAATTTTCTTATTGGGTGATTATAATGTTCCAGTTTGACGTTCTTTGATTATTTTGTAGATAACCCTTTGCGAAAGTCCGATAAATTCTGATGTTTTCTTCATATCTGCTCCTGTAGGTGCCCTTTTTTATTGATTGATGGCGTAATCCAAATTTTGGTTTTAAATTTTCAGCATAAGCACTTTTGCTTGGCGTGTTTGAGGCTTTCCTCGCTTGAAGCTGTCCATTATAAAATTCTTTTTATTTATTTTTGCTTGTCCTTCTAGCAAGGTTTTCAAAAACTAAATCAGAATTTATGTACATGTTCGCGTTTTTATATACTCAAAAATTGTTAGAAAATATTTTTTTAATCTAACCCCTATACATATAGACATAAAGAAGGAATATTTCAACTTAACTACTTCCTGCAGTAATTGAGTACTCTAAGTAGAAATCGGTATGATAAAATAGCAATGAAAATGGAGAAAGTTCAGCCGAATTGTAAACATAATTTTCCATGCTCTCTCTGCGCAGATTTCCAATTGCCACTAAGTCACGTGCATCTTAGCCCGTTCTAAAGTAGAAAATTAAAACATTCTTTCTCCCTTGATAAATTTTGGCATACAGTGCACATTGTCATTGACACTTTTGACTGAAAATTGCAAAATAGACAAGGATATCTTCAAAAGCTGTTTGAATAAAAATTAAGATTAGGCTATTAAGCATCTACTGTGTCCATGCCATCCTTACTGTTTCTCAAACTAGTTGGTAAAAGTGGGCGGTATCTCTGACTGGAAAGACGTAACGTTTTCCGGAAGGCATTTTGTGTTGAAGTGAGAAATTCAATCTACTCGTATTTGGTTCAGGTAAAAAAAAGCTCGAAGAAGCTTAAAAAAATTGATAAAGGAAGATTATTATATTTAAAAAAACGAAAGAAAGAAAATAAAAAGGTGACTCTTGCGACAAAGTATTAGGCTTAATTTTTCAAAAAATCATTACTCGGCTCTCTTGACAATAACGTGATTTTTTGCTACAATTTATTGTACTTTTGTGATTGCTTAAATAATTAAAATTGTACGTGACAAATAAATTATTTTCCGAACTGTCGACACGTGCTTGCAATGAACCATAAATTTATTCACGGTTGGATATAATGTACAGTATACTAAGTACATCTGCAATTCTGTCAGGACTTCACATAGAAATTCGTTTTCACCCTGAATTTTTTTTGCAATATTTTTTTCTTTCTTTTATGAAACTAATTTGTACACCCTCTTTTGGAGGATATTTCAACACTGTTGGCGAAGATTGAGCATGGAACGATAACAACAGTGTGACGGTGTCATTGCCGTTGTCGGGCTGCTTTAGTGCTAATACAGCTCACTGAGTTTTGTGAGTAAGCAACTTCACACAAAAGAACAAAGAAACATAATCCATAAGTAGTTCAATGAAAGCTGCTTAATAGGCACTATCGAATTATTGAATAGCTCCAAGTGACTGGCTCCAGCTAGCTCCGGACCTGTTTTAATCAAGCAGAAGTATATCCTTCTAAAGGAAAATACACACATTCTGTCAATGCTGGGAACAAATTTTCGGGGCGTCGCATTTAATCTCACACGTTTGAGAATCCTATAAACAGGGCAGAAGGATTTTGTTTTTTTGTTTTGTGCTTTTTTTTAGTATTCAGTGAGGTGCGGATTTCTTTGATGGTATTCTCAACCCGGGAGAAGGGCGAATAGTCGTTCGAATGTCAATAATATGCCAATCAATTTTCAAGGTGAAGGCCCAGATGAGCCGCATGTGGCGAGTGCACACGAAGATAATTTCAATGCCGACTTTAAAGTATATTGATGTGATCGTTTGGGTCCATATTAGAAAGAAACTCAGCAGTCTCTATAAAGTTAAATAATTGTCAGAGCGTTTATATATGTTTCAGCGAATAGCCGCAGTGCAATAACTTTTGAAGGGATTGATTACACGTAGAACAGGGGCCAACATTTAGGCGTCCTGTCCTTCCATCCACCTTTTTATTTTTTTCTCGCATTTTCACCAGCTGACTTGATATTCATGTTTTAAAAATCCATATTTGTTAATAAAAGCTTACTTTACTGACTTACTTACTGATCAGGCCAACAAGCTTGTCTATCCTTCACGGACCTGTACACGCTGCTTCCAGTTGGTGAGAACATGCATTTTCTCAATTTGGCCCAGCTATTGTGGTCGACAGATTTTTGCTTTACGACGTAGGTCCAAATCTTTGTACAGCTTTCAGTTTTCACATCATTTCAAGGTGCCACTTCATGTGTGGAACAAATACAAGGACAATTTGGGATGTACGCAAGATGTTGCACGAACTAGGAAAGCAAGAACCGAATCGCCTCATACGCGATGCATTCAATTGGTTATTTAAACGAAAGTTCGTATTCTCCAGAGTTATAAAAAAATGCATTCTTTTGGCAAGAAATTCACGGAATTTATGTCAAAGAATTCCAACTTTCGACTGATGCAATTGATTTAAAAATACCCTGGGAATTAAAAGGAATTAAATCAACTTTCTTTTAAAGGTTATTATTAATTGAATTCACGTAAGCTAAATTGAAGTTAGCAATGAATAATAACCGAATTCAGTTTTGATCGATTGAAGTCAGTGAATTCAAGTAAGTTAGTTCGAATCCATTTAAAGTAAATGAATTTATTTCAATATTATGCAGTTTTTCAATTATTATTAACTTCCTTCTTTAATCGGCGATGTCGTGATCGGGACAAGAGGAAGCACAACCTCCACACTCTGCTGCATCCCCACTTATTGGCCATTTGGGTTCGCCGACTTGCCGGTTTTCCAATAAGTATAACTAGGGCACGATATTCAAAACATGGCTATAGTCTTTAACAAACCACTGGATTATGCGAGTAGCTAGTAGAAAATTGAACTGGATCGGAAATACGCTCAAGCCAGTGATTTCACAAGACATTCCATCGAGTGGAACCATGAAGGCTTTCGTAGAAGAAGCACCCGCACATACCTTGAAAGGCCAGCTTGACAAACACGTGGAACTTTCTCTTCAAAAATTGGCGTTGGACAGCAGGGGATTTAACGATTTTGTTGTGTTTCTAAACATATATATATAACTAGGAAGATATAAAGATCGTAAGCAAGATAATTTGATTGAAACAGTTAACAGTCACAGTTTCTTCAAATATTTTGTAAGTATTTAGACCCTGCACTTCAAATATACATGTTGCAATATAATTTATTTTATGATATGAATACATTTTGGAGGTCCACTTTTGCATACAAAAGTTAATTTCTAAATTCACATGGCTCACCTTGCTTAGGAATTCATCTCAGCCAGTTCGAGCTGCATTTATTTAGCAGCACATCAGCCCGCTAATTGCCTTACATTAAGGGTGTATTCTAGTCTAGAGGCATTAATTTCATGTAATTTTTGAATTGTCATAAAAAAGGCAATTTATATTTTAAGCATAAAAAAAATCAAAAAATAAAAAAGTTGAAAATTTAAAAAATTAGCAGTTGATGAAGTGGGGGTCTCAAAAAATTGGCGCGAAACCAAAAAAAAAAGATTATTAATCTAGAATAACGTCGCAATGTCTGGAACTTCGGAAAAGTTGGAAAGATTTTTTTTTCGCAAAATGGCGGCTGCCTGGATTTTTGTACCACTTTTTTTGACTGTTTCGAAATTAAAAAAAAAATTATTGAAATTTGGGGATGGGTTCCAGACATAGACAAGTCTATAAATAACATATAAAGTCTATAAAGAAGACAGTAGAACCTGGAAATCGTGGGTATTGTTTTGAAAAAGACAGTTTCGAGAAAATCGCGTTTAAAGTTTCGCGTTAAGTTTTTCGCAGTCATGAAATGATATTGTAGACTTACATTTATTCAATCTGCCATTCTTGCTTCATATATCGGACCATCTTCGGCTTCGAAAAAAAATATTTTCCGCGTTTCTCTATTCGCATCGAGCAGCTCTGGCCCACTTTGACGCGTTGGATGCTCGCATCTCGGAGCGGTCAATCCGGCCGTTGTCTCGTTGCACAGCAAATGAATGAACTTCCGGGCCAATTTTCATTCCCATAAGCTCCATCATTTTTAAAATAGGAATGAAGCCTTCATTAAAAATACAGACAGCAGGAAATGAATATGTTTTGGATCGAAAGTCCGAACCAGAGAGTTTAGAGACTCATTATTATTTTGAGTTTCTGAACCTACACATCGAGTCTATAATTCCTCTGGTGATAAACTCTCGTAAATAGGTTTTATGATTTTCAAAACTTTATCAACAAAAACAGGGTGCCGGGGAATCGCAAAACCATAATATAAACACAATTTATTAATTACTTTATCTGTTAATTTGCCTTGTCCACGTGGTTTCAAGGTTAGAATTCAACTGTTAGCAACTGGACGTAAGTGAAAGATACAAATCACCTTGGGTTCTTGTTTTACAATCTTTACAAAGGACAAAAGGTTTTACTGAGAAATATGGATTCAGTTTGACGGAGAATCTCTAATGTCTTTTGTTCGATTAGTTCCGGCCGCAAAATTCCGATATCTCCGAAAATCGATTTTTTTTATATTTCTAGTCTATACCACCTTAACTCCTCACTGTCTAAAACAATTAAAATTCTTTCTTTTGAATTCAATGACTTCAATTGATTTAATCTGAACTCTTTACAAACTTTCTACTGTTTGTGTAATTGAAAATTTAATCATTTGACTTAATTCAAGTACTTGTAAAAATTGAATGCGCTAATTACTGGCTCCAAAAAAGGTTTGAGTCAATCAGTACGAACATAGATCCCACTTTCTAGGCAACAGCAGAAAACCGCGTACAACACATTGATTTAAGTCGTCAACGGATGCTACGGAAGAATCTGTGATGTTATCATCTGAGATCATCGCTGCTACATTGTAAGGAGGACAAATAGATCATTGTGTGCTTAACAGCTACTGAAAACTTGTCAACGATAGGTGAATTGATGGACAAAAGGCTAAAATCAATAATAGCGAAAGTAGGTACGAACGATCATTGAAAACTTGATCGAATATTAACAGATTAACGCAGTTTTAAGAACCTCTTTGGAGGTACGATGATACTGCTCACAGCTGGGTGGCGAAGTTGGTAGAGCGCCTGCCTTTCAAGTGATTCTATTGATAGGTCTCCGGTTCGAATCCTAGAGTAGTGGTCTAGTTTTTCAAATCTGGTCCAGTCACCATTTGCCATTGGGATCAAGTTAATGGCACTATCACTGGGTTGGTCGACCAGTGATATTAGTCTGACTAATGGGCGGCGTCGTCGAAGTGGTTGTTGTATCGGCTTGGTTCCTAATTCGTGTTTTCGAAATAGCTGTTTGTGTAGATTGTATGTAGATGGCTCTGCTGTGAAGGCATAACACTGACAGCGGGGTGTTTAAGCTAATTCTTCCAAACTTTCAAAGTTGTCGAATGTCGAATAAAATCCTGCGAATTAGGTTAAAAAGGCAATAGGTCGATATCAAAATCCTCTGAGGACCTGAGTTTCTCAAACCACTACACAATCTTTCATTCCTCTCCTAATTCTTCCGCTCGCTCTGTGCTACACGCATTCTAAGAGTCTTAATATCCTCATGAAGACACTGCTAGTCGGCGATTTTCCTCAAACATTCTCAGTCATGCCCAGATCAACATCTGCTGACGAATCGGCGAAGATGTTTTCCAATCAATTATTTGATTATTATGCCATAAAAATATTGTCAATTCACAGTGTCGAAAAGTGTTTCCGAAAATCGGTTCAAATCAAAAAAACTTTGTTTGGTTGAATTAAATTAACGAACCATATGAGCAGTGCAGTAAAAAAGTGTTTTATCTGGCAACACTGGCATCGATATTTTACCTCAGGTGTCAAGCAGTTATTGGCTTATATAAGTTGTTTTTAATACATAAACCAAAAATTTATGTACTATTTATTAAAATTCAAAAGTTTTCCGGAAACTCGCAGAGGAATTGAATGGCAAAAAAATGCCTATACACTCCAAACTTGCCGAGAGCATATCTACTATCAACCCATCTCAAGGATTTATTAAATCCTCCAATTTCATCAACTGCGGGGCATTATGCTGTACATGGGATTGATAACGAAACCTTAGACTCAACGTTCACTCTAAACGAACTCCAATTAGAGCTAGAGAGCTTAAAAGACGGTGAAGTTGCTGGTTCGCATGGCATTCCAATTCAATTCCAGTCCCCTAGTCCTACAAAAGGAAAGTCTGCTAACGCTCTTAATGGATGTTGTTCGCCGCATTTTTGGCGACATCGGATATGTGGTCAGGCCAACTGACGTTGTTATTATGAAAAGTCTTTTGTTGATAACCGTTGCGAGTTTATACAATAGACAGCATTGTGCTTTAGTATAAGCTGAATTGGAAATGAATGAAGTAAACAAACGCTGCCTTTCCATTTCTAAGGCTTAGGATTAGGAGGTATATGAAAAACTGAGGGCAGAGAATTGAATAAGTTTTGTTAAAATAAACGAGAGTGGGAGACAAACTGGCGCCGTGCGGCACGCCATCAGTTTCATGATGAATAACAGACTTGTAACGTAATAAGGATTATGCTGCCCTTCCTGCCGCTACCCTGCTACATTTCTGGGAGAAAAACAAGTTTGCATTCGGAAATGGTAGAGTTAGTCTTTTGCTTCCAAAAGAGCAGACGAATTTGTAAGTAAGATCTATTTTCGGACAAAATCAAGTTAAAGGAAGTTACAAAAAATTGGCATAACTAAAACTTCTTGCAGAATAAATTTCTGATTTATTCTTTCATTCACCCGAAATGTTTTGTACAAAATAAGTACAAGACATGCTAGTAGTCAAAGTGTTCACCTCTTTTTAAGAACTTAGATATAAAATACAAAACTTCAAGCCTCACCAAAGACGCTCTCTATTGGAAGCAGCAACTTATAAGATATTTACCACGATGTTGCGTAAAAGACTCATAAGATAGATTAAGATACATATCCAGCTGAAAGAGTTTCAAGGGGTACTCTACAATAGATAACATCTTCATTCTTAAGAGTCTAGCGGAGAACACTCTGGCACATGGAAGAAAATTATATGTATTCTTTATCGACTTCAAAGCGGCTTTTTATACAATCGACTGTAGTTCTTTATATTACAGATTATATGGCTTGAGACTGTCGCTGAAGTTCGGTCACGTGCTAGAAGCATTGTACACTTGCGACAAAGGCTGCAGTGTGGAACGGAGCAGGGGTGAGGCAAGGTTGCATATTGAGCCCTTCATTGTTTGCGCTCTTCATAGATGATCTCTTCTATCACCTTCCTGGTGGAGTTGATTTCGCCGGGCATTGTTTTTTGCAGATCATATTGTTATTTTTGAGTATTCTCCAGAAACATTACAACTTATGATAAATAGGGTATACAAATACTATCAGCTGTGCAAATTAATAATCAACATTCAAAAGTTCAAAGTTATGGTATTTAAAAAAAAGGTGGTGGACGTAACGCGGTGAATGAGAAGTGGAATTTCAATGGGGAAGAAATAGAATGTGTTAAAGAATATAAGTACCTAGGCATAGGTTTCTCACGGAACCTGTATATGGGGAAGCATAAAAAAGGCGAAAACTGCTATTAATATTTCATGGAAACGATGCTTTATGGATAAAAATATAGCCCATAGCAGTAAACATAAAGTATATTAAGCACTTGCAGAGTGTATCCTTTGTATGGTTCTCAAGCATGGGGTTGTATGAAGTTCCACACGATAGAGAAACTATTAACACTCTATGTAAAGAGAGTATTTCATCTGCCAAGGAACACACCAAACTACGTGGTTATTTTGGAAACAGGACTGTCGCTCTTTCTTACTAAAACTCTGAATCTGCAAGCTGATCTTCAGCATCCCCGAAAGCAGACTTGTCTGGAAAGTTGAACTCCAAGTGATGCAAGGCCAAAAGAGTGGTTTTGTCTTGCAAGTAGCAAAGCTCTTCTTTTCGAAGTTATATGGTATCTGCGGTTAATGGGAAGTGCAGAGCGCAATATGTAGCTGAAGCTTCCGGTTCCCTATACAAAACAACAGATAGCAGGCTTAACCTCAATCTGGAAGGAAGAAACGAGGAAGGAAGAAACGAGGACGTTATTCATTTCATGGGAAAGTGCCATACTCTTAAAGAAACCAGAAGAAGTTTTCTTGGAAGTAACTTTCTATCGGAGGGGCAAGTTCTTACTTTGTTGAACGAGATGGATGTTACCAAGCTTTATGAGGTCTGTGGAATTGCGCTGAGATACAGATCGCGAATAATTATCGAAGATTTTTGAGCTTATTATATCTGTAAATCGAATTAATTTTAACTGTCAATCTGGCAGACGGCAATTGCCGTGATATAATGATTTTCGAATATATATATTTGAGTTTGTAATAACTTGTTGTTAAATTAATTTATTGGGTTGGCAACTAAGTAATTGCGCATTTCACTCATAGTTAGTTGAATTTTTAGGTTTGCTAACGTCATCGAAATGTCAAACACGTTTTGTTGTTTGATAGTTGGTACTTCAACTGTCAATCAGTTAATACATTTTTTTTAATCGGTTTTTGTTTGGCGTCTGTTGAAAAATGGAAAATCAAAACGAAAATTTACGTCATATTTTGCTTTTTGCAAAAAGTTTTGTGCTGTTTATGGTGACAAAGCTTTAAAAGAACGGCAGTGTCGAAATTGGTTTGCGAAATTTCGTTGTGGTGATTTTTCACTCAAAGATGAAAAACGCTCTGGTCGTCCAGTTGAAGTTGATGACGACCAAATCAAAGCAAAAATCAATTCTGATCGTTACAGTACAACAAGTGAGATTGCAGAGAAGCAGAATCACATACATGGATTGAAAATCGCTTTAAACAACTTTGCTATGTACGAAAATTCGATATATGGGTTCCTCATGAACTGAATACAACGCATCATTAAATACAACGCATTAACATCTGCGATTTGTTTAAGAAACGAAATGAAAATGATCCATTTTTAAAACGATTGCTAACTGGTTGCTTACAACGTGTCAATCGGAAAAGATCGTGGAGCAAGCCAAGTGAAGCAGCTCAAAAAAATTCAAAAGCTGATGTTCATCAAAAGAAAATTATGTTATCAGTTTGGTGGTTTCATAGGAATTGCCTACTTTGAACCTTTACCACCCAACTGAACGATCAATTCAGATATCTACATTGAACAACTTACAAAATTGAGCAATGCTGTTGAAGAAAAGCGGCCCGAATTGACAAATCCAAAAGGTGTTGTATTCCATCATGACAATGCAAGGCCACACATATTTTTGGTCACTCGGCAAAAATTATTGGAGCTTGGTTGGGATGTTATGCAACATTCACCATCTAGTCCTGAACTTGCACCGGCTGATACTTTTTATTTCGATCTTTGCAAAACTCCTTGAATGGTAAAAATTTTAATAATAATGATGATGTCAAATCGTACCTGGTTCAGTTTTTTGCTGATAAAAACCAGAAGATTTATAAACGTGGAATTATGATACTGCCTGAAAGATGGCAAAAGGTCATTGCTCAAAATGGGCAATTCATTATAGAATAAAGTTATTTCGTTCCATGAAAAAAATGTCTTTGATTTTCTAAAAAAATCCGCAATTACTTAGCTGCCAACCTGATATAAATTAATTGAATTGAAAAGTATATTGTTCTTGGTTTTCCTCAATGAGGAACTTTTGAGTCGGTTTAGGGGTGAGTGACTGTACAAATTTATTTTTGCTGAAGAGAAACAAAGCAGGTAACATAATTTGGGCGATATGCATCACGCCAACCCATGAACAAGAACATTATTTGTTGCAAGTGCTGGTCCATAGCATATACATACATATACCGACGAGTATAGCGACTTTCTCCCTTCTGTTTTCTACGTGACCAGTTAAGATCAGAAAAGCCTAGAGAACTCATTAACATACGTCATAGAGATACAAAGAGATGCATTTGCAGTCAATACCAGTGTTAATCGACATTAGTTTTATTTTGTTGCGGTCACAACAAAGAGAACTTAAATGATTTCAACATACAGAAACTTTTATTCAAGTCAATCGATCCCATTACCAATCATTATGCAGTCGTCTACGATCCAATCAAATTCCTGTATTCGTTGGATTTGCCAGCAAAGCCGCCGCATAAGTTCGGTCGACCTCAAGTTCATCTCGGTGATAATCATGCTAGCAATCTGAAGCAACCGAAAGACTATGATAAGCAACGCGATTCAAGCAACGATAATCATAGGCAAGTTCAAAGGCGAGTATGTTCGGATTTCATAAATATCACTGATTCCAGCCTACTAAACGTGTCAATTTAAGCGCGTCCAGTTCTGGTTCATGGTTCTTTGCGCATTTGAGAGGTTCCTCAACTTTTGGCGCTTTTCGTTTTCTGTCCAAGAGTTTTTTTTTGTTTTTTGAATTTCTTGTTTATTTCCACTATTTAAATGAACATTTTAAGCAAAGAAACGAGATAAACGTTTAAACACTATTTTTACATAATTGTAAATAGCCGAACTGATGTTGGCTCTCATTACTGAAATAATTATATTATTTAATTTGCAATAGCATAAACCTATTCGAATAACTATATAAATTTAAATTATGAAAAACAGAGAAGAAAAGGTGGACACAAAAAAACTCCTCTGAATTAATATTTTTTACATAGAAACCTACAACCTAAGACAGTAAAACAAACCAGAAAATAAAAATAACAAACAAAAAAAATAACTTAACCTAACTTATACTAAGTGTCAGCTTCTCCCCAATATAGCCACCAGTAGTTTTTATGGTTTGACCTCTCGTCATTATTTATATTCAGATACGCTCATGCAGTATCTCCAGCCTGAATGTGTAGGCACATAGAGAATTCTTTTTTCCGTTGCCCTTCTAGCAGCATGATATATAATAGGAACGTTACAAGAGTCAGATAAGTAGCCATATGCATCCAGGAGGTATCCGTCCACCTCCCAATGAATTCCTAAATTACCCAGTGTTAGGATTAAACAAACCGGATATGAGTTCATTCTCAGTAACATTTACAGACCGCGCGAAATGATTCCTCGCAAGATCCAGGATAACATTGTCAATTCTGGACACACCGAAAGCATCCAATAGTCTTTTGTTAGAGACGCAATTCCGAAAGTCGGAATGAGCGCTTAGCGAGCAGGCTCGTAAGCATTTTCGCTCAAAAATTCTGTATTTTTCCATACAAGACGGACAAATGTTCCACCACACTGGACTCCAAGCGTTGCGATGAGCGCTTTGTCAAAACAGAGTTTTCCGATTTATTTCATTTCAATAAATTCATTGTTTTGTTTCAAAACAAACACATACGGTTGGATGAAATTGACTGACTTACTGACAGGCAAACTTATTATAAAATAAAAACTCATTGAATATTTGTCCACTTAGACTCAATGGAATTTTTTAATGATGTTGCAATCATTGTACTTTATGTTTCAACACACATAAAGTGAAGTAAAGATATTAGTTTGAAATATCAAAGGATCTCAATCATATGAGAACGTCTGTGGTACATCTGTGGTCTTCAAGTTTAAGTATAAAAAAAGGCAAAATACAGCATATAAGCCAGTTGAACTAATAGATTAAGTCTATCTGGTTCGCATATAAAATGCAGTTTTCCAGGACTCAGAGGAACTATTTGTATATGCCCAAATAATTTTGCAATGATAATTATTATTAATTTTATTTATTTTCATTTTCTGTAGTTTTTTATTACTTGTTTAAAGTTAGCATAATTTTAAGTTGGAAGGATACATAAAGTCTGCGTGGATAACTTCTGTTCAAGACTTATTCTTTGTTCTTCAGGAGTTCCGGAAGGTAGTCACGTGGGCCCCATACTTTTTATTATTTTCATAAATGACATCATTAAATATCTTAAGTGTTCTGCCAGGGCTTAATATTTGCAGATGATCTGAAGTTGTTTTAAAAACAAAAAGTAGGTATCGATGACTGCAGATGAATCTTGAAGATTTTTTTAGCTGGTTTGTTAAAAATTGTTTAAATCTTAAGGTTGAAAAATATTTTTCTATCTCTTTTTCGAGAGTTCACATAAAGGCTTTTCAATAAGAGCGCTACAAAAGTTTTTTTTAAATAAAACAAAAACGGTTTTCGATATCAATGAAATTCTTTATTCCTCTGAAAGATGCCATTATATATGGAACTCGATTCCTTTTGCATGGCCACCGCGGGCACGCTTGCAGAAGTCCAGACGCTGAACCCAATTTTCGACGGTTTTCAAGCATAAATCGGCCAATACTGCTGCAATTTCACGTTCGATATTCTTACGAAGTTCATCAATCGTCGCTGGCTTGTTGGCATAGACCATAGACTTAACGCAGCCCCACAGGAAATAGTCTTACGGCGTCAAATCGCACGACCGAGGCGGCCAAGCGACTGAACCATTTCGTGAGATAACACGTTCTCCAAACTTGGTTTCCAATTTATTGATTTTGACATTCGCTGTGTGGCTTGTGGCGCCGTCCTGTTGGAACCACATGTCCTCCAAGTTCATATCATCCAATTGGGGCCAAAAATATTCGGTTATCATTGAACGCTAGCGATCCCCATTCACAGTAACGTGCTGGTCTTGATCATCACGGAAGAAGTACGGCCCAATGACGCCGCCGGCTCATAAACCACACCAAACCGTAATTTTTTCGGGATGCAATGATGAATGCGTGGATTGCTGCCTGACCAATACAGCATATTTTGTTTATTGACGGAGCCATTCAGCCAGAAATGAGCCTCATCGCTGAAGATGATTTTTCGATTAAAATCCGAATCATTTTCAAGTTGTTGCTCAGCCCAATTCACGAACATACGACGCTTCTGGTGGTCAAGCGGCTTCAGTTCTTGCATTAATTTAATCTTGTAAGGATGTAGGCTAAGATCTTTTTGCAAAATTCTCTTCAACGACGTCACAGAGAAGCCCAACACTTGAGAACGACATGTGAGAGACACATTTGGGCTTTCTTCAACTGAAGCCTCAGCGGCACTTCGGCACACTACGGGCACTTCTTTGTCTCACTAGCACGGGAACATTTTGTACTGTGCCTGTGGATTCAAATTTTTCCACTAGACGCTCATTTGTTGATCTGCTAGGACGATTATGATGACCATAAATTGGACGTATCGCTCTTAACGTTGAAGCCGCTGACTCCCAATTTCGGTAGTAAATTTTAATAATTTCGACTCGTTCTTGGCTCGTTTATTTTTCCATCATGAAATGGCAATGACCTTACTGAAGAGAAATGTCAAAAGAGTGGCAAGAAATATGGCGTCGTTTGCTGTCCCTGTCGCTCTACTTTTTTAGCGTCCCTGTTGAAAAACCCTTTTCAATACCCTTGTACTTACTCTGTTGGACTCACATCCTTAGAAAGAGTAGACAAAATAAGTAATTTTGGTATTATTATTGAGACTAAGCTTACGTTTGTTCCTGATTTGGAACAATGAGAAACTCAAAGGAGTTTTCTGACTCACAAATTCTGGTATCCCTATTCTAAGTACATGTTAGGTCGAGACTTGAATACGCAGGTATTATATGAAGTCCAATTTATCAAATCCATTCACATAAAGATTGCACTTCACAAAATAAATATTTCTTAAAACACGTTGGATCTTTGAGCCATCTTATATATATTGTCTCTAAGTGTAAGAAGGCGTTGCCACGTAAAAAATATTTTATGCTACTGCATTTTATTTAAGCTTCTCTTTAAGAGAACGTTAACTTTTGATCCAATTTATAGAACTCTTGAGTACTTTAATGGAAACTGATTTTCACAACTCAAGATACTGCTTCAAAACGATTGTGTTTGGTTTTTTAAACTAAATTTCTGACACTATATTATTTATGCTATAAGCAAAGTATTTACACAAATTTTTTAAACTGTACTTGACTTATGCTGGCTGATGAAATGAATAAAAAAATATATTAAACAAAATAAAAAAACAATCTTTCAAAATCAGAACAAGTTACAGGCTTACGTTGTTCGTATAATTGTGTCAATGACTGTATAACTCATGGGAACTCAAACATTGAAAAAATGTTTGCTGAACTAAAAGCAAATGTTCGGACCGGACAACGTTCTTCCGCTGGTCTTTACTAATAATAAAAAGAGATAATGTGTGTAAGTTTGTATGTATGAGGTTATTTTCGAACTACCCATCTGATTTCAAAAATTATTTTACCAATGCTTACAAACGTAAACGATCTCATTTAAATAGAAGGAACCTTCATGGCGACCAATTATGTTACTTAAAAATAGGAACGCATTTTTTGCGAACGCTGCTTTAACGGTAATAGATACTTAATTAGTTTCTATAGCAAAGTTAAAGTAATTAAAAAGTTCCACAAATAATGCCGCGACGACATATCTCTGTATATTGTTTTTGTTTTTTTTTTTTAAACGAACACGCGCGTACAAGGGGTTATGACTACCTTCGCATAACGCGAGTGGAAGGGATCATGGAGGAAATAGGGATAATGATGCACATTGTTTTTGAATTTCTGCAGATTGTAATGAGTGAGAAATACCGAGCGTGGTAGAGCGTTCCACATTCGTGTTGTGCGGCTAATAAACGAGTCTCTTTACTTGACTGTACGACCGATGTTGGGCTTGAGGGTGAACTAATGAGCATTCCTGGCGAGACGGATGTTACGGTGAAAGTGATAAGGGAGTGGAATGCAGCTGGCTAATTCGTCAGAGCACTGCTTATGGTAGAAGCGATAAAACATGGTTAGACAGGAGACCTTACGACGGTGGTGAAGAGAGTCAATTCACTTTGTAATATTTTTGTCACCTATGAGTTTTTACGCACAAACTTGAATTCTATCAAGCAGGCTCAAGATGGTCTTTGGAGCGCCTGCCCATAAATGGGAGTAGTATTCCAGTTTGGGGCGAATGTACGCTTTAAGATGGCACCCAGATCAGTTGGGGTAAAGTATTTCCTTAATCGCTTCAGGAAACCTAGACATTTCGCAGCATTTTTGGCGATAACGGTTATGTGATTATTCCAACCGAAGTTGTTATTGATACACATACCAAGTACTGAAAGGTTCTCGTCTTCAGCAATGCAAGCGCCATTCATGGATAATGGTCGAGGGTTTTCGTTTCGCTTTAGTGACAGAAGACAGCATTGAGTTTTGGAGGCATTAAATTCCTCTCTATTCGTAGAGCCCCATGATAGTATGCTGTTAATATCGGAATTTAATGAATCAATCATACGATGCCGTTTCATTTCCACGGCCGAAGATGAGGGACGTGGATTTGAAAACGAATATGAAAAACTGAGAGAACTATCATCAGTGAATGAGTGTTATAAATAAGATATAGCAGACAGAAGATCGTTAATCGAACACCAGCATTTATATGGACAGGGTTCACTTTGTCAGGGTTCTTAAAATTAAGCAGGAAATTTTTGCATGAGTCCCACAACTTTTCTACGTACAAGAAACCTTCGCGGACGAAATCGCAGGACACGGCTGGTGTTACATAAAAAAACAACTTCAGAATGGTCTGGGAAGTCTTCAATGAAAAAAGTTTATAAAATTAATTTTGTTAATTATTAAGATGTATAAATAAATTAATAAACTCTTATATAATATTGTTTTACATTTCATTGTAATATTTACGAAATACATATATTAAAACAAATTGAAATGAAATTTTGGTAAAGCTCGTTATTGTGATGCTCTTTGAGTTGGGCAAGAGCAACATAACACACTTCTACTTGGCGTGTACTCTGGAAAACAGTTTCCAAACTCATTCAGCACGTTCAAAAGTTTTTAAAAAAAACTCCTTTACACTTAACACTTCAAAAGCAATCAAACTTTTCAAAAAACCTTTTTAATGAACTTTCCAACAGGACTTGGCCTTTCTTCAATTTCCTTCAAATGGCGTCATCATCGCATTTTCCGTGTCCTCGCCATAAACAATTAAGCTTTAACTATAAATCTTCATTGCTATCCTTGAATTAGACAGCATTCAAATTCGTGACCCTGCCACAGTCCTTGTCGCAGCTCTTCGATAAATAAAAAGCCAAAGCCATGTATATATGTCATTAAGAGATGCCTCGTGTAACCTTTTAAATATGATTTTGTGCTCATTCTTTCTCGTCTCAATGTCATCTAACTTTTCTCAGAGACATCCTCCATCCCACACACTTACTGGGATGACTCTCATCCCCCAAGGATACCTGTTACACAGCCTCCCAGCCTCTATTTTCAGCGTTGCCACGCCAGCACCCAGAGGTGAAAAATCAATAAGATGATTAGCCTTTCTCTCGTGCGCGTGTATTATGGTCATGTATACCATAAATTATTTTGTTTGTTTTTGTTTAAGAAACGAGCAGCACGGATAACAAGAGGAGTTTCTTGTCACAAACGACAACGGATACATAAATTTGATGGAGAATAGCGTCATCCGGCAAGAGGTGTCATTGAAAATCAAAAGAAAAGCGCAAAAACCTTGAAGAAAAGAGGATTGGAATTGTATCTTCTTCTACGCTGCCTGCAGATAGTCACTCTTCAACATCATTTTAAAGCAATGAATTTAATGGTGTTATATTGCACAATCAAATAATCATTTCGAGGAGGCAAAAGAGGCACTGTAGCATTATTTTCTTTGGCTCGGCCAGTTTAGTTCACAAATCACTCCGAATAGTTTTGTTAAAAACATCATGGTTTTTTTCATTCAATTCCAACACCAACTAAGCGAAATGAGGATATGGTGCGTGATAAATTAGGTTATGTTAGGTACCTGTGGCTGCCATAAGGCACATTTAAACCAGTGTTTTGGCTCGTTGTCATGCCACTACCTATGTTGGGGTGGGGAAAGGAGAGAGCCAGTTTGTATCTCTAATGAGCCGGATGAGGTTTTTTTTAGTTCTACTTGAGCCAGTTCACCTAAAGCTGTATAGATTGGGTAAGCGAGGTTTCTATACCTCGATTTTGCTACGGCCGGGATATAACATAGGAGGTGGATGACGCTCTCCTCTTCCTCCTCCTCTACAGAAATCTTAATAGTATATGTCTTGTCCTTTCGCATGAGCTAATCAAGCAGTACCCCGTGAGGAAAGATCTGAGAAGACTTAAGGTGTTGTTTGCCAGTTGGATTTAGATAATTTCAATATTTGACCGTAGCCATAGAGATGTCGATAATAATTTTGTGAAATCGCATCCGCATGGACCACTTTAGAAATACCGGCTATGTCATATGACTAGCAGTTTCCGTGAATGCCCCCTTTATCCTGTAACCCATAAAAGCTGAAGTGGAAAATAATCTGCAATTTGGTAAAGGGATACCTGGCATTCCATGATAATCTTATATGAAGACTTCACCAGCGAGGACAGCTGTGTGAATGAATATTTCCTTTCCAGAAGCAGCCACTTTGCATCATGGTAAAACGCAATCATATCATTTCTAGGCTAAGATTACTCGAGAAAATACCACTTCCAACTTTTTCATTCAGCTTTGGATGGACCGTGGAGAGACCAGAATCAGTTCTGTTCCATAGTGAAATTGCATTGAGTTTAACAAACACAAGATTTGCTTGTTGTGTGACCAGAATGTCTGATGGGAGCCAGTCAGGAGCAGACCAAGCCAGTGTTGATTAGAGCAGCCATTTTTATCTAGTCGATCAGATCGAAAAGATAGAAGAATGGGCTCGTATCTTGGATTCAATTTTTATGTGAATGTAGACCTTAAAATAAAAGAAAAATGCAAAGCAAATTGCGCAATATTTCATAATTTTTCAACTGACCCTGCTTGGCAAACACAAGTTAGCGTCTTCGCATCACTTCTTTGTTAATTTACCGGTTTAACCCTCATTAAAACCGTTAAAATGACATCTGTTCTCGGATGACTCGTATTTATTAAAAAAAAATGGTTAAGCGGGTAAACCGAATAATGACAGCACAGGAGTTAACTGACCCATAAAACACTCCGCATTCTTCTGAAAAGACTAGAAATATAACTTCACCTACGTTAGAGAAACGATAAATTGAATGACACTTTACAGACATCAACTTATTGGGAATAAAATACAGTGAATTGAACGAATGCAATTCAGTCGATGTCAAATTCTTCATCCCTTGTCGAATTCCACCCACTGAATAAACGAAACCCATGTGCCATGTCGAACGCTTCGGTTATGTCATTTAAGATGTACAATGGATTTCGAAACGGGAAAACTGAGTACACAATCTCTGAATAGAGTCTTGACAAGTCTGACTTAAAATCAAATAGGAATTAGCTGAAGAATTATTTTTTGTCTAAAACGAAGCAATGCAAAGTTTGAATTGAAATGAATTGAAATGGGTTTATTTTCCGGCATGTTTTATCTCATTTTTGTTTTGAAAACTATTGTATCCTTGAAGTGGGCGCCCGTGGCTCAGAGGTAAGTACATCAGGTTTTAGCTTGCTTGTATTCTCTTTTGAGTAGGGAAAACACTAAGATAGTAGCTCAGAACATTAATTAAATGTAGAGCAATGTGCTTCAGCCAGACATTAACCATACCAACTTTAGTACAAATATCTGTTTCTGAATAGATTTCAAGTTATAAATATTTGAAGGAATGTGCTAATAACAAATTAAACCGGCTCGAGGTAGGCTTTAATTTTGCTGAAGTTTTATTTAAATATTCACTGAATACCATTTCAATGGAACTGGGGTCAGATAGAGGAATATTAATACCGATGAAATTATTTTTATCTAAACTATGTTTTTCTATGTTTTCTAAACAGTGAATGTACTATAGAAAGAAGTTGCTCCGCGTTTCTTCCTTCATCTTTAAAATGATTTTGCAAAATGTTTCATATTTTTCCCTAAGTTTTTTCTACTATGCTTACTTTGTACATTTAATGCCGATTTTAATGTCAGATTTTACTTTAATTTCATTTCAATTCGATATTCTTGTTAATATAAATTCAATTTTTTGAATTTGCTGCACTTCTGGAAAATAGAGCATAGCTTCACCAATTCTATGTAAGAGTAAGCCATTTTTCCACAAATGAAGGGCGTTAGTCACACAATTTACTTCCAACTAATAGGACCACCGGTTGAAAATGTCGTTATTGCAGACAACTTCATATCTATAACTCTGAGGTGAATTTTGACCATGACATCTGTCACATCAGAAACTTCATGTCATTGTCTAATTATTTCAGTCTAGGTTATTGGTCATTAGTGAAAACACAAAAATTTTTGTAAAGTCGTAAAATGTCTGCATTCGTGCCATCAAAACAACATTTGCGGGAAGTTTTAATATGCTTCTTTCATTTAAAGAAAAAAGCAACCGAAGTGCATCAATTGCTTACCGAAGCTTACCCGGGCTATACTATAGACGTTAGAATGTGTCAGCGGTGGTTTAAGCGGTTCAAAGATGGTGATTTCGACACCGAAGACAAAGAACGCCCCGGCCAGGTGAAAAAGTTTGAAGACAATGAATTGGAGGCATTGCTCGATCAAGATCCGTCACAAGCGAAAGAAGAACTTGTAAAATCACTTGGCGTCACTCAGCAAACCATTTCCGATCGTTTCAAAGCAATGGGAATGATCCGTATGGATTGAAGCCACGAGACGTCGAACGCCGATTTTGCATGTCCGAAATGCTGCTTGAACGCCACAAAAAAAAGTCTTTTTGCATCGAATCGTCACTGGTGATGAAAAATGGGTACAGTACGATAATCCAAAACGTCGGGTAACGTATGGATACCCCGGACATGTCTCAACATCGACGGCCGTTCAGAATATTCATTGCCTGAAGGTTATGCTGTGCATTTGGTGGGATCAAAAGGGTGTTGTGTATTATTATCTGCTAAAACCGAATGAAACAATCACAGGCGAGGTCTACCGATGACAATTGATGCGTTTGAGCCGAACACTGAAGGAAAAACGGCCGGAAACGGTCACAAGACACGATTAAGTTATTTTGCAACATGACAATGCTCGGCCACATGTTGCAAATGTCGTCAAAACTTACCTTGAAACGCTCAAATGGGATGTCCTACCCCACCCGCCGTATAGTACAGACCTTGCGCCATCCGATTACTATCTCTTCCGATCGATGCAACATGGCCTGGCTGACCAGCACTTCCATCATTTCGATGATGTCAAAAAATGGATCGCTTCGTGGATTGCGGCCAAACCGGTCGAATTTTTCAGAACGGTTATCCATGAATTGCCAGAAATATGAGAAAAATGTGTGGCTAGCGATGAGCTATACTTTGAATAATGAATTTATATCTATTTTTCCTCAATAAAGCATTGATTTTTGAAAAAAACGACATTTTCAACCGGTAGTCCTATTACTTCTGCAAATCATTTGTGAGAGGTGTAAAACTGTCCGGAGTTCAAACCAAAAATGAACAATCTGAAACACTGACTACCAAGCAATGGACACAGGAATCAAACATGGACTGAAGAAATATTAAACTATTGTAGTTCAGCCTGAAATGAGATGTCAGCGGTGGTCCAAGCAGCAAATATCAATTAAATCCATGTTACATTTGCCATAAAAGATGGACCCTTAAAGCCTTTAACAACTTTTTAGGGTTTCGTCTCCAACGGAACCCCATTACGAAGTCTCCGCCGTCCGTCCGTATGTGTGTATGTGTATTTATTTCGTACTATAATAACAATTCCAAAGGTTTGCTATCGCACAATTTATAATACAGAGATACAAATAAGATCACAAAAATAATAATAAATAAATAAATAAATAAATAAGTAAATAAATAAATAAATAAATAAATAAATAGAAAATTGAATAAATAAATGAGTAAAAACAATTAAATCAATAAATAAAGGGATATATGAATAAATAAATAAATTAACAAATTAGGATATGTGTATGCACATAGATAAAAATAATATAGAATAGAAGTACGTCTGTGTTTTACGATACTTTTGCCAAAACAGGAAAAAAACTTGGTGCACTAAGTTGGTTATTTAGGGGGTTTACGAAAAAATCACATTATTAAAAATGTTTTGTTGAGTTTTTGAACTCTATTAGAGATCAACTCAACATTGGCTTTCTTATGCAACTCTGTCCTGGAAAAGTGCCAAGGGAGATTTAGCATAATTTTTAGTAACTTGTTTTGCGTTACTTTTAACTTCTTCATATTACATTTAGCACAATAACACCAAACTGGACAACCATACAAAAGAATTGTTTGAAATATTATCTTAAAGATTATCAGTTTATTTTCAGCTGATAATCGAGATTTTCTGTTAATAAAACGGTACATTAATTTGACAGCAACATTTCATTTATTAATTGAATTGAGTTGAACTTTAATTTCGGATCCAGATGGAAACCCAAATATCTAACGGAAGATTCCCATTGAACTATATTTCCATGTAATCTAAGTTGATTTTGCGGAAGAAAGCAAGTTTTTCTATTCTGAGTGAAAAAGATAGCTTGGGTTTTTTTCGCATTTGATTTTATCTTCCATTTTTTGAAATAGTTTTCGACGATATTGGCCGCAAAATTTAGATTCGTCTCGATGTTGAGACCGAATTTATGCGCGGAAAATGTCGCAGCGTCGTCAGCGTATATTGCTGATTCGCATTCTGGCAAATTTCGGAAGTCAGACGTAATGAAATTATATAAATCAGGAGATAGAACCGCAACTTGGGGTTGATTATTAGCAAAATGAATAAGGTTTGAGACACTTGTATTGACGCGTACTTTGAAACAACGATTGGACATAAAACTTTGGACAAATTTACATCAAAATGGAGGAAAGTCATAAGATATAATTTTGAATATAAGGCCATCATGCCAAACTGAATAAAAAGCCTTTTCGATGGCATGTATGATAATATCATACCCGTTTCTTAAGGTGAGATTACTTTTGCTTCTATCGCAAATTCTTAGAACTTGGTGGGATGTGCTGTGCTACCGCGTAAAACCAAATTGCTCGTCAACTTTTAATAGTTTTTCTTTTACAATTCGATGCTAAGATAATACCCCTTCTTAAGGCGGGAAAACCTCCCAATAGTCCTTACAGCCATAGACCAATAAGCCTGCTAAGAAACCTTATCTGCTTAGGCTAATTTGCTAAGGCTACTAAGCAGGCGTATTGGTCTATGGCTGTAAGGCCTATTGGGACGTTTTCCCGTCTTGAGAAGTGGTGTTATCTTAGCTTCTCTCCAAGCAAAGGGGAAATATTTCAATTTAAAGCAAGTATTTATAAAAAAGAAATATATTTAATTCCCGCCTTGGGTTAATTTTTTTAAATATTTTTTCAATATTTTATCAGGACCACCTGCTTTATTTAAACGTACGTTTTTAAAAAGCCGTTTTATATAAGTTTCAGTTACATACTCGTTAGAACGCTTTACAGCACTTGAAGCATAGAAGGTTTGCAGAGCATCGTAGATGATAGAGTTTGTATAAGTGTCACCTAAATGTTGGGAAACTACTTGAGTTTTCAAAAAATTCAACGTGAGGACATTGGCTTTATTAGCATTAGTAACATATGTATCACTAGTGGCTGAGCTAACCAGGCTAGGTATTTGTTTATTTTTGTTTTTAATAATTTTGACTATATTTCAGAAAGGCTTAGACGCTTTATCTAGGAAATTTAGCTTTTGATTCCAATGCTCCTCCATCAGAGGGCTAGATCTTCTCAACCATTGAAGCATAAAAACTTATTATACATAACCATTACCAATCGAACATCTGTACAAGCATATATGCGATGTCATCAGAAATCTAAAATTAAATAAACAAAAAGTGTTGAAAAAAGGGTGATACGGACCCCTTCGTTTGAGTGTCAAACTCGCACTTGGTCGCTTTTTTATACGGTTGGATTATGCAAAGATTCTGGAATAAAGAACTCTACTGTAATCCGTCACCTGAAGCCTTTAACAAAACTTAGCAGTGAAGACTTAATCGGCATATAATATCAGAGGAACATTGCGATTACTGCGAATATTTTCTCAATTCAAAAAGGCCAGTTTAAATGAATCCAAATTGAGTTCAATCTTAATTGCCAGTGTGGCAGATTGCTAGTTTGCAATGCAACTTAGGCATTGGCGTTAATGTATCTTGTCCTCAAAATAACCCGCGTCAAGCTTAATAACTTATCAGCTTTTATTACAACCAGATTTGATAAGCAAGTTCAATAAATTTTACAAAAATCAAACACAAGAAAATAACAGATAATTAATGCAGTATATTCACTCCCATTTTAAGCCACCATCACACACATTTATGGATTAAGTGCTGTAATTGTATTTGCATACGTGATTCAATGAGTACCGCAATTGATTGAGTTTTTTCCGTTCGATTTTATTTTTATCGAGGACATTGCCATGTAAAGCGGTAAGTTAAATCTGCTCGATGGAGTTTCGTCTTCTTGTCATGTGATTCAGCGGCACTTCTCACTTAATTAAGTCCCAATGAACATCACTGTCAAACTTTTTGCTGAATGTTATAAAATTTCCTGTCAGAGCATATTCATTCATATATATAAAAATTGTTAATCGTCGTTTGTTCTGAAGATATTAAGGACTTGCCTCCTGGAAAACAAAGCAAAAAGAACCTCCTCAACAATACATTTTGCCACCTTCTCTTCATCCAATATTCGGTCCAATGGCGACGTGTTCTTTTTTCAGACCTGTTTTTTTTTTTTGCAAAGTAGATTCCTTAATTTTGCAATGAAAAATGAGATGGCATAGCATGGGAATGGAAAGTTGATTGCGTTTGGCTGTTTTAGAAGCCAAAATTGGCTCGTCGGTCATTACGCTTATGGCATCTGGAGTGGTGTGCACTAATTTTCACAACTCACTGGCAGCGAGTGAGTGCTGCCAGGCGAAGATGAATACAAAAAGGAAAGAAATTACCGTCATTATTAAGAAAAATCAAAGTCGACGAAAGAAAATTAAGTAGCGCTAGTGAAAAATGTAATGAAATGCAGGGTGTCTAAGCTGATTGATAACCGTCTTTAATTTTCTTTTATTGCTTTGGAAGTATTCAGTTGATATATATTTTTATTGAAGCCTTGAATTAATCACAGATGTTGGGTGGGTTCATTTCGGTATGCCTTTCTTTGTGCCTTTCTTATTATTGCTCTTTTTAAGGAAAGGAATGTATCATCCGGAGTCATCTAATGTATCGCCGAATTCTGCAAGTCTAAGTATTAAGGCTTAGGTTTTATTCAAATATTTGGTCCGCTACATTTCTTGCATCTTTCAATGCGAACCTTAACTCTGATTTTGAGAACATCCAAATACCGAATATTGTGGAAGCAATTACGCACAAATTAACAAGTGGTATCATGGCATCATCACTGCCTCCATAGCGATGAAGTTAGGAGAGATGAAATTCAAACAGAGACTCCACTAGGAGTCCACAAAAGGGGTAATATGACCCTTTTGTGGGCATCAGTGTTAGACAAGCTTCTTAAAAAATTAAAAAGAACATGCCTCAAATGCAAAGCTTATGCAGACGAGCTAGATATAAAAAGGAAGATTTTAAACCAAATTGGACAAAGACTATTTGGTGCCCTGTTTTGTTGCATTAACAAAGTATAAAAAAACTGCAAAGAGATGTGTGTTTTTTTCGTGTTGCAATTTCTGTGCTCGCTACTTTAAGTCAAACACAAAAAATAGCCAGTAAAGCAACTTGCAGATGGGCCTGACTTAATCAAGTTTTTTTATTCAGTTTTAATGCATTTCTGAAAGGAAAGAGGCAAACTTTGCCTCGAAAGGTAGTTCGTCGTAGAAGGCATTCAACGAGGGAGTTCCCTACAAATTATCTACCAGCCAACACAATTGCTGGTGCTGCTTTCGTACTTCTGCTACGTCGCGGACCGATACCGCCCTACTGAAACGGAGACACTCTTCGGAACCGCGCGCGATGTCTCGATTGTATGGGAGTCGCCTGTCGACTCTTGAGCGGACGAAGTGGAAGATTAGCGGCACCGCCAGCTTTCTCTGGATCAGACCTTTAGAATCGATGCAGAGGTACCCCTCTGGAGAGATTAAACCGATAAGCCGCATACTTTCGTGATACAAATCGTTGGGGTAGAAAGGCCCGGAGATCAGGTCGTTGATCGAAATCATTGCCCTTGCAAGGTGCCTTCGGATAAGCTTTATCACGAAATTGTCCACCCTGATCAGGTTTGCTTCATTGTATAGGACCTCATTGCGATAGAATTTTTTGTATTGGGACTCTGGAGTTCTATATAAGCGAAAACAAGCCCTGCGATATTACCGTTCAAAAACCCGAATCTTTTCCATCGAATTTGCTGTCACGTTGAACCACACAGGACACCCATAAGTAATCATTGGCCTAACAAGAGCTATGTACCAAATGACTTTTAACTTGGCACCGACTTGGCTGCTATAAAATAGACTCTTTGTCATGACAAAAGTCGCTTTGACTCTGGCTAGAGCTACATTCATATAGTATGTTTGGTAAAATATAAATATTGGTCGAGCCAGAGCCCTAGGTATCTGACAACACTTCGATTTCCCAATATTGCCCCTGATGTCCCACGATCAAGAATTTTCGCCAATTCTTTCTCGTATCCCAAGAGGCTCTAGACAGTGAAGTCCTGAAAAGAATAGTTTCCGATCTTCAACTTTCAAGTCACATTGCAAGTTCAAACTGATGTCCTCAATCTTTGGTCCTGATCTGTACGCAAGCAAATCGTCTGCTATGTCTGAAAAGTAACGGAGAATTGCATCTTGTTGTAGACCTCTTATTATTTCGAAAATACAAATAGAAGTAACATGTCCATTCTTCACAACGAACCGTCTATTGGCAAGCATGTAATAAAGCATGTACAGAAGTGGTTTGCTTATTCCAAATCTGTTCAACTTGTAAAAGTGCGCTTTTAACCAAACGGTATCGAAGGCCTTCTCAAGTCAACCAAACAGGCACCCATGCATTGTTTCTTAGCTTTGTACCATATAACATCTGAAACCAGTTTAGACGCAGCATGTGTGCAATCATGCCCCGCTCTTAAACCAAATTGATTATCTGGAATTATATTTTTGACAACTTTTTCGAAAACTGTGCTTATTGATGGAAGGAGACTGATTGACCGCAGATTTGCCGGATTGGAGTAAAGATACCTCTTTTGGAGATGGGCTGAAATATTGCTGTATATTTTTTTCACCCTTAGTCATTCGAAGATCGCTTGAAGTCATTGAATTCGGTGAAACCTCGGTTTCTGATTGCCATTGATGATAAAGCTGTGGAAAAGGACACGATTCTCCAAGTCACGATTTGCCTTATGCACTTCCTATCAGGAAGTCGCTTCCATAACATCAAACTTTTCCTGCGGATCTTCAATCACAAAAAAGTTTTCATCATCAGCGGCGTTTAGCGGATCTACTGTCAGTAATATTTGTTCTGTTTCTGTAGTTTTTCGGATTATAAGACACGGAAGATCATTTTGTGGGTTGTTGGACTTAACCGCACGAATTTTGTTGTTTCAATACGAATTGACAGAATTTCGGTATTTTTTTTTGATAATATTTTTGAACAATGACTTCAGTATCCTAATCTGCGCGTTTTGTCAGTCGGTAAACTGTCTGTACAAAAGTTTAAGTTGTGATATCAGCTTACTCTGTTGTTTGTGTAGTGCATCAGCTGTTGTGTTTGGGTAAATGTCGATGTTGTCAGTTTGTGGAAACTTTGGTATCGTTCTTTCTATGGTTTGTTTAATGGCCTCGTCCATCAGTTTGACAAATTTCTATTGGACGGAGGATTGCGGGCGTTGGAGGATATTGCTCTTGTCAAGGCTTTAGAAAAGCGTGTCGAGCGCATCCTCCTATAATCGTAAGACACTTGGACAACTCATTTAGCACTGCAACTTCGTCAGGAATTATTATTTCGGCGCAAAGTCCGCAAAGGTCGCTTTCGTATACAAAAGTGTCTAAACAGTTAACAGTCCGTCAATCTGTTCTAGTAAGTTTAAGTCTTGTGTCAAAAAGCATAAGATCCAGATAAAAGCCGCTGATCGGAAAAGACGGACAACGTGTAGCTTTTAAATCGATTCTGTACTCGACATTGTGTTGACCCCACCAATTGAGTAGTGAGCTGCCGCTAGCGTTAGGAGTGTTATTTCCCCAAGTACTATGCTTGGCATTAAGATCTCCAGCCAAAAGAAAAAAGTTTTCCTCCGAATCAAGCTCTAGGCATGTAGGATGTGAAGCTTTGGGAGCATAGGCAGAAATCATGAACATCCTTGTTCACTTCTAGTTCTCTTAATCTCCGCACTTCACCACTGTACCCTGCCTGAAAACTATTTCCTTTGCTGATAAAAATAGCTACATCACCTCCTTTTGAGTTGGATCGGTCTCAATTTACGTCTTTTGTTTAGCTCGGTTTCGATAGTCAAGCGAACATCAGGGGCGTGGTCCTTAAGAAAATTAAAAAGTGCGGCTCGTTTCTCTACACTCACCATTGAATTTACATTAACTGCCATGATCTTTAAAGGTTTCCTCCCAAGCGTACGCATTACGGCTAAAGGGGCGTTAGGCTCGGAAGAAGTGCGTAAATATGAGCTTACTTAATTCACTAATCATCAAGGTGTCAATAATGGGCTGAAGCTAAAGTTAACAATTCGCGAAAGATCACATGAAATGATGAACTGATGATGCGCAACAAGGAACAAGTTCAATTGACTAGAAATAGAGTAACGAAAAAAAATGTAATTCAAATGATATGATTTCAATACGAAACTAACCGCTCGCCAAAATTATTTCAAGAAATTAGATGAGATCCAGCAACAAACAGATCTTCGCTTCACAAATTGTAAGAAAAAATGATCTCCCAATCGGAAAACGTCGGGTTCAACAAATACTCAGGTCCGATAAGAATGTTGTCTAAAAGAAACCTGAGAAAAAGTCTCAACTTTCTAAACGACACAATTTGGCCAGATTGGATTTCGCAAATGGACTGAAGGATGGAAAAATGTTTTGTTTAGCGATGAAAAGAAATTCAACCTGGATGGACCCGATGGTTTTTCAATGTATTGGCATGATCCAAGAATGAAGGAAGAAGTTAAGTTTAGCCGCAATTTTGGGGACAGTAGTGTCATGATTTGGACTGGCTTTTGTGCTGCTGGTAAGACGCAGATTGGCTTTGTTCCAACTAAAATTTACTCGCAGAAATAGCTTGAGCTTCTGGAGGACGTAATATTGGCAAAAGCTGAAGAAGCACTCCGCAAAAATAGTTAAAGTGTGGTTTTCTATAAAAAGAATATTCAGGTTTTGAATTAGCCGGCAAGAAGTTCCGATCTCAATCAAATAGAAAACTTGTGGGGAACATTATCTCGCTTGGTATACGCAAATGGACGAAAATTCCACACTGTAGGAGAACCCAAAGAAGCCATAAAATTGTCTTGGAACTCAATATCAAATGCTACTCTCCAAAATTTGATCAATTCCATGCCAAATAGAATATTTGAGACAATAACGGAGAAAGGAGGACCTGCCCTTTATTGAAATTGTTGCTTTAATAAATATAGTATTCCTTAAGGCATTCTAGACAGGTGTATTTTGATAACTTTTCAGTACCAAAATGTAAAGTTGAATTGTTTTTTTACTTTTGCAAAGGATTTTTGAGTTTATAATGTAAGATAAATTATTTTCTTAAAATGGTTAATACTAAGAATAAGGACTTTTTCCAATCAATAGAAAAAAAAACTTGAAGAAAAAATAAAGTAAAAACCTGTTGTGTTTTTGAAAGAATTTCGCTCAGTGTACATCCAGGGACATGGACCACCTTCCATCTGTTCCGTGTTGTCTGTTATATTGTTTTTTTTTGTTTTTAATTAAGAATTAAACTTATTTCTTTGAATACAACGGTTTTTGATAATATTTTATCCGAATCTGAAGACATTTTTCCTTGATATGAATCCTGTAAAATTTTAATATTCATGTAACTAGCGCGACGAAGATGTGTCCATGTCTAGTGTGACTTATTGATTTGCATAGCTTATGCAAATTAAATTCTATAATAATTTTTATACCGTAAGGAAAATGTAGTGGATAATCCATTGCATCTCAATTTGGGTCAAGAACATTAATCCTTTCAGCGTTTGTTTGATTTGGGTAATTTGGATCCGCTGTGTTTTTTTCTCACACTTTTTTTCAACTATGCTATAGCAATAGAAAAACTATGTTGATCGAAAAGTTTGTTTCTATGTGGGCCATTTATACCACTCGAAAAATGAAAAAAAAACCATTCAACTGGAGCAGAGGATGGTGGGATTGTGTTCTATTTCTGGAAAAGATAACGTATTTTTGGAAGTTGCTTATCTTAACAGAGGAATGCTTCAGGTGGAAAAAGTACACTAAGGCACACTTCATTACTATAGATTTTTTTGTACTAGACTCTGGAGTTCTATATAAATGGAGACAACCCCTAAGATATTGTCTCTCGAAATCCTGAATCTTTTCCATTAAGCTTTTTCCGAAGTTAAATCAAAAGGACAGTCCGAATGAGGGCCGTGTAGCAGATCACCTTTACCTTGGCATTGAGTTGACTTCTGTGAAACAGTCCCTTTGTTAAGGAATAGTTATCCCAAGGTATCTGACAACACTTCGATTCGCCAGTGGCTGCCCGTTTTGTCCAACGATAGAGAACACTCGCCATTTCCTTCTAGTATTTTTTGAGAACCCGGACAACAGAGTCCTGAACAGAATAGTCTCGCACACTTCCAATCGCCGCAATGTCCCTGAATCTTTTCGAAGTCACGTTGCAAAAGACTTACGATGACCTCGATGTTTGGAATTGACCTGTACGCGATCAAGTCATCTGCGTATGCCGGAGAGACCCTACAAGAATACTTGTGAAGATCGTAAATCATATCGGCGAAAGAGCAGCTACACTAACTATTGAGCCAAGGGAACCCACCCCTATAAGCGATAACATATTGAAATATTAAATTGGAATTTAAATTTGCATTGATTCCGCATTAGACAGAAGGCTAGAATGTTAACTTTGCGGGCGATATACGAATTTGATGATGATGATTATTTATTTAGAATATTCGAGAGGAAGAACAAATTCTATGATCAAACGCATGAAGTGAACTGAACCGCGATTTTAAAGCATTAAGTGCAAAGAAAATTCTGCAGATTGTGTTTTAAATTGTCATAAAAAAATTCTCATTAAAATTATTTACAAACAGACATTGGTGACAGCTTTTACATATATGACAAAAATATCAGATACCGCTTTATTCCTTTTTCATGAGCAAGCGTCTAGAACGCATTCCGACTTTTATTTAATCGTAACCAACTTCCATTTAAAGGATGGTTGAATTTTCATATTTATAGCATATCTGTTTTCCCTTCGCCAGGCCATTGAGTTATCTTAGAATGTCCGATAAGGACGATAATTTTCAAAAACCGCAGGGATTCTATTCAACATGAAGAAGGTGCTTTCAGATCCGAAACGGTTTCGCTTTGATCCGCGTTTTCTGTTCTTCATCTGATTATAAATTTCCATTTCCATTTCCAAATTAATTGTGTGGTTTCCAGAAATCAAACGCTGTCTCTTTTAAAGCGATGTTTACAAAACCAACCAACTGAAAACATTTCTGTATGTTTGGAACTCAAAGCTTTCATTAGAATCAAATATTTAAACCATTTAAAACCAGGGAAAGCTTTACCATACAGTGCAGTCGGTAAGTTTCTGT
Organism: Orthonevra nobilis; assembly: GCA_963555765.1. Taxonomy (NCBI): domain Eukaryota; kingdom Metazoa; phylum Arthropoda; class Insecta; order Diptera; family Syrphidae; genus Orthonevra; species Orthonevra nobilis. The sequence continues at coordinate 84,194,986 of OY743224.1, read as the reverse complement.
AATATAAAACCTTGTGTCTTTTTTACAAGCTTTTATTTAGTTTCAACTCTCCCGGTGTCTGTTACCAAATCTTGCAAGTGGACTTTGAACCATTTCCACTCAAGGGATTTTGCTTAAATCATGCAAGTTTTTGTACCACTGTAGCATGCATGCATGCATGTGTTAAATGTACAACGGAACGCTTGCTAAAGCTCCAATGTCTGTCTGTTTATCATAGGGCTTTATCTTTTGAACCTTAATAGGCCGTTTGTGCTAAAAATAAAGCGGGCGCCTATAAAAAAAACATGCTTTTAAGAACGCAACTCATGGTGAATTCAGAAATTTTTTTTGCTTACATTTGCGCATCAGATGCGAAAGCGACAAATTTGCGAAAATGATCGATTGACGTTAAAAACGATGCTGATTTTTGCGTTTTTGAACATGATGCTGAGCTGATGCTGCATCACTACCTCAGTGATGCGTTTCTGAATCAATTTTATACCAAAAAGTAGGCTATTTGAAATTTAAAATTAAAAAACAAAATAAAATATTGCGCTTGCTTACTTACTCACTTTGAAAGATTACTGCTTTCAGTTATCTACAACAACCGCTCTGGCATCTGCGATAGCTTGATCAATAAAACGGATGTTCAGTCTTCCTTTTCATCTCGAACCTGGGGTTGTGATTCGAAGATCGATCGATGTGGCTAAACCAGTGAAGTCGTCACATTTTAGCTTTTTGTACTACATGCACATCTTGATACAGCTGATAGAGTTCGCGGTTATCTCTTCTCATCGCATACTGAACTAAATATTTGACGAAGAATTGTTCTCTCGACAGTGTTCAAAATTTGTTCTGCCTTCCTGCTTATTGTCCAAAGCTCGGCTGGACGACAGTAGAACTGTCAGGATCAAAGTTTTGAAGAGCATTTATATCGTCTGCATATCGCAGCAGCTGGACAGATTTGTTGAAGATAATAACTTCCATGTTAACACCTGATCTGTGCACTATCTGCTCTAGAGATGGAAGAAGTTACATGATAGCGCATCCCCTTGCCGAAATCCGGCGCATGTTTGGAATAGTACGGAGTAACTGTTTCGAAATTGCACATTCGTGTGTTTTCCAGCGTCACGGGGCACAGCTGGATTTGTTTTGCCGGGATCCCGAGTTCGGTCATCGCCTTGCAGAGTTCAGACGATGAATGCTAGCACATGCTGCTTGAAGTCGATGAAGAGATTTTGAGTCTCGACTTGAAATTCGCTGGTCTTTTCCATTTGCCTTACTGTGAATATTCGGTCGATAGTCGACCTGTCGGGCCGACAGCAACACGGGTTCGTTCCAATTAGTGTGTTGCTGAAAGGATTCCTTGAAGGTGGGGCATATAGAGCTGATAGCTCCGCTGGTAGATTTATCAGAGCAGGAGGCCTTGATATTCTTCAACTTTTTGAATGCTGAGCCTAACTGGGAGGCAGGGTGTGTTATGTATTGACTGGATGCGGGTTTTCTTCTTGCCCTATCACTCTCTTCACCTGATGCCCTTTAAGAAGCTGCTAGAAATGCTGTTTTAATAAATCTACTTTTCCCTTTGCTTCGGTGACTCGGTTTCTTTCACTGTTTCGAAGAACCTGCGTTCCAAGCTTGAAGCCAGCTGCCAGCTGCTTGGCTTTCCTGAAAAACATACGGATGTTGTTCCTATCGCGGAACTCTTCGATTTCCTTGAGCTGTGAGGTTGCGTATGAGCACTTTTTTTTATAAGTAGGATTTTCTTGCCCTTCCCTCCTTCTGGCTCTGTAGCGCTTTTTGTTGGTAAAAATATGAATTTTAAAGTCCAAGTCAAATGAATTAAAGTATTTATGTGGCAAGAAAAAATTTGTCTAGAAACTTATGGACGGCAGTGTTCATACAAATTTCATTACATCAATTACGTGAGCTTGATTTTTACCCCCAGAAAGCCCGGGCTCATTTTTTTTATATAAATTTTAGCAGAAGAATAAACGATTTGATTTCATAAAATATCCATTACCAATAAAGGAAGGATCCCTAATTAATTATTTGTAAAACAAAACAGCACTGCCAGTAAGGATTCACGTGACTTACTTCACAATGGACAATGTCCGACCATGGAAAGAAAAAACAATTGCGAGACAAGGTCCTGTGGGAATACTAAAGGGCGCAAACAAACAAAAGAGTCCTATGGTTCGTATCAAACTGGATTTTTTTTTGCTCCAAAGATTACATCTTATAAGGGGATGAAGTAGAAAACCCTACACTTAGAAGAAACTTCGAATTCTGGATACCATCCTTTTTTATTAGATCCTTCGTTTCCTTGAGTTGTAAATTTTTTTTCTATTGGTGTGCGATTGGAATCCGAGGAATTCTTTGGAAAATGTTATTATTTTGGCTCCAAAATTTACTCATCCGCTAATTGGATCGACTCTTTAGAAGTTTCGTGACGCATGTAAGCATTCGGTAAGAAGAAAGCAAAGCACCTTTTCTCGCTACAGGAGGATGAGTCCTTCGTAACACTACTTTATTGCTTTCTGATTTTAGTCAGAAATCATCAAAGAATTTCAATATCATGATTAAAAGAGATTGTCGTAGAATCTATGAGACTACACTAAAAGAGCATGAATCTATTGGGACGAGTATCCTATTGTAAACAAAACAGGAAATAAAAGCCTTCTGACATTGAGTAAAAATTAGCTACGCATCTTGAACGGTGATCCCAGCGAACATTGCACTATTAATTCAATGGCCGTAAGATTGGTTTACCTCTTACGACTACTGCCAAACTGAAGAAACAAATTTAATATTAATGTCACTTTCAAAAGTTGCTACGCCGCTTCACTTGATATGCAAAAATTCTACTCAAGCATTTTATGAACTTAATTATGAAAAAAGCTCGAAAGCTAATCAGTTTAGAAACTTTCGCACATACTGTCAAGTATAGAAATTACTTTTTCTGCTGCGCAGCATGAATTTAAATTCAACAACAAGTTGCATCGGTTCTGCATTAATCGCGTTCCTCCTTATCCCATCATCAGTCAACCCAATTTCTTTTTGGAATTTTTCTCGATCATAGGGGACTATGACTTCCTCATAATGCATACCGATTTGTTTTCATTAACTCAGTTCGCAGTAATTTATTCTCCATTCATTGACAAGCTGTCAGGGACACTTTTTATGTTTTAACTGCCTGCACTGCATTGCCTTTACAGTAAACTCAACCTTTAGATCCCGAAGACAAGAACTATAGCATCGTTAACATGATATTATCGGCAAATGGTAACTCGACAATATTTCAAAGCTAGATTAGAGTCCAGCATTTACTGTAGGATTCGAACTTGCAACCTTTCCATTGATCCATTTTCAAGGAGGTCTTCTTAGTAGGGGTTCTTTCCCCACAATTTTCAGAAAATAATATGAAATACTGATTAATATGAAATATTGAAATATAATATTAGTCAAGAAGAGGTCGACCAAAGCTATCTTTACTGTCATCGATACCTTTCTACGTAAGGTATCGTACAAGAAGCTTCTCTCACGTTCTAAAAGCCATATTAACAAGGAATATTAAAACATAAAAAGCTAATCAATTGATTGTTTGTCTTATTTTTTGATTTACAATAAATAAATAAACAAATAATATTGTTACAAGATATTTATTATAAAAATAAATATATGCACACATATTTTATTTCAAAGTATAATACTTATATAAATCTTAAATGGCTTAAGTTTCTTTGAGATTAAAAAAGCATTTATATCTTGCTCGTCATTTTGACAAAGTATGCTTTCTGGGGCTAAAGGATAAAGAAGTAAGCAGCGGCAATGTAATGCAATTCAAATTTTCCATATGTTGGCAACTGAATCTCCACATCTTTTTATAAAACTAAAGAAAGCTGGAAATCTTGATCTCATAAAAATTATTCATTACCCGCGCTTACTTTTTTTTTTTTCTTTTTCCGAATGCACGCCTGATTTTTGCCAGTTACATACCCCCGTGTGTTTGGCTCGGTTGAGGCACAGTCCATATGCTGTCAAGTCTCCTGGACTTATGGGCAACTTTTTTCTGAACTTATCTGAAAGTAAACATAGATCTTTCCAACAAGTATTATCAGGTATAGCATTCTCATTAAGCGCAGACAACAACTACATTTTTAGGTTTCGAGGCTAGATTGACGTTCAAAGTCCCTCTACCTACTTGTTTTAAGGATGACAAAGCTATGTTCTGGAAATAGTCGAGGTCGGAACAAGTTATGCCAATTCATATGGTTTTGTTCTTTTGAGGCTTCTTACTATGTTCGCGTTGTCTAACAATTGTACCGCTTCGATCTTTATTTGTTTTATGCCACTGTGCATATTTTATTATTTCTTCTGCAAAGGATTCCACAAGTAAATCCGTGTGGAGATCATTATTTCCTATAAACCAAGTTTCCTCGACGATGTTTCGTATCACTTTGTTTTGAAATATTTGAATAACTAAAAATATGTATATTTACTATTTACTTTGCACTTTTTGGTAAATCCCCATAGCCGAATACCATATGTATATGTTTGTTTCAATACTTGTTTGCATAGTTGATAGTGGTGAGAGTTTTCCCATCAGGCATTTAATATTCTGCACTTTATTTCGAATCCATCTCTTTTGTTTTTTACATGCTCATGATATTTTAATATGTTTGCACTGCACTATTTTTTTTTTTTGTTTTTTTTACATCTGCTGCTTTGATCTTCATTACTTTTTTCTGCTGCTAAAATTGCTGTATCATCTGCGAATGTAACCACTGTACTATTTTCTAGTTCTGGGATATCGCTGGTATTCAGGAGGCCCTCCTTTAATTTCCTTAAGCTCTGAATCAAGAAGAATCTCTCTTTAAGATAAGTTTCAAAGATTTCTGCATATTGTTTTGGGAGAAGCTGAGTTTGTGATGATGTCCTTCATGCCATAATGTTTGGCTTGTGCAACGTTTAGAAATATTGCAGGACAAATCTTTTTTCCATCGAGTCGAGTGTTTTTTTTCGAAAACCGAACTAATGATTAGGAAGAAGATTTTTCCTTTCAATGATTGTGTTGTGTAGTTTTTCGAAAAGTTTAGATATATGGACGACAGTTCATTTAGTGCTTTCCTAGGTTTAGCTATCATGATGGCTTTTGCTATATACCATAAGCTGGGAACGTATTTTATCCTAAACGATGCATTAATTTAGTTCGTAATAAGCTTACTATAGCTATTTTTTGTTATTAGATCATTATTTTTTAATAATTTTTATTAAATCCTTATTTCTTATCTCTCTCCTTACTTCGTTTGGTGTCGGTTGTTTTATTTCTTCATATGCTTCTTCGACTTCGGTATCAGTCAAAGTTAATACATCCTGCTCTATGTGTGGTTCGAAAGAAAAAGTTTCCTAGATGTTCTGCTTTTTGGTCGTCATTTCGTGCGCAGTTTTCATCAGTTGTTAAATTAAGCAGGAATTTTTCATTGATATTCATTGTAATTCGTTTCGGAAAATCCAATACCACAATGGTGTTCAGAAAACTGTTAAGGGGGTACCCATATTGATGCCTTAAAATCCGCCTAATAGCCCTTGCTTAATAGTGCGAGTAAACTAGTAAACGAAAAAGTCATCAAAGAAAACATCTATCCACAGTTTCTGCTATAATTTCATTAAAAATAAATCTCACAAATTCAATGAAGACATTGAAATAGTATTATAACCGATGGAAAATGAAATTTAACAAAGACGCTAACCATCTTTTGCCGATGTTGATAGTAACTGCCTTGTGGGTAACGATACATTGAAATCTCCCTGCGATCGGAGCAATTAAATCATTCGCATGAGCGGCTAGTTTTATCTTTCTGTCTGAAATAATTCAATCTCCTGGGGTTTTGAATTTTTGAACCAAGCTATTTCAAATGTAAGAGCTTAGGATCCTACCATTACCCAGATGCGCCACTTATACGCTATGTTTGCGAGGTCGTTCAGATAAAGGGAGAATAGAAGAGGGCCCAATATGAACCCCAGCGGAACACCGATTATTGAAGAGAAATTTTAATAAATCAAGCTCGACAGCATGTTCCCGTTTCGTTAAGTATGATGATACCAGCTGTCATATCGGAGCAGCTTTGTGCATAAAATGAAGCGATCTGTAGCACATTAAAAAGTGTTTTCATTATTAGTTCTCCCTCGATACATTTTATTATCAAAAGATCCTTTCCTGTTTTAAGTAGAAAAACTAGTATTACATCCTGCCATTGTTATGGACTGTGCCCTTACTACAGACTTAGCTATTTGTCAAAAACTGTTGCGAAGTGTCTTGTCCTCTTTGCAAAACCGTCTGACAGTATTTCTCCAATTCTTGGGGATCAGTAAAAATCTGTTCTGCCTGATTCAAGCCTGACTTTGAGAGGACTGCTTGCTTGGCTCAACATTTTGAGAATTAAATGTATATCAGTTGTCGAGTGGAGTGATCTAACGACTTTTTGGCTTCTTTCATAGAAACTGTTTCACTTGACCAGCTCCATCATTGTCACGTTTGTTTGCGAAAAAGGTGAGTCAGGATTTCTGTTCTCCTGACCGGATAAGTTATTTTGAAATGACCCTTAATTATTTTGTGTGTCTTGTTTAAATTAAAATGAATAGTGGGACTAGGGAAAAGTATCCTCAGCGAATTTTTTTTGCACTTGACCTAGTTTAAAGGAATTATGTCGGTATTATGTGCGTGCTTATTATTTTTTATAGCAACACTCAGTTTGGAAACTTCAAATTGCTTCTTTTCCTTCACTCTTCTTTTTTTATTTTCCAAAAAATCAACATAAAATCGCTGCTTTGATAGATAGATAAAAGTTCCCTGAAGCGCGCATTTATTTTGATTGTTCGTCGAAGCAATAAAGATGATTATACTCGTACGCATAGGATATCTACGTAAAAGATGACTTTATGATGTGCGACCACTCGACACAGACTACACGTAGCCTATGGCAATGACAATGTATTACATGAGAGATTGTTGTTTGTGTTATTGGTCTTTGTTTTTAAAGGACACAAATTTAGGTAATTGGCAATCATTCCGGGAAATGGCTATAATCCTGTTAGAGAGAGTAACATTTTGTTTTTGTTTGTTTTTATTTTCTTAAGGAACACGTACTATATATGCAAAACGATTGATGAAGGTTGTTATTTCAGACGCAAGGAAAAAATAAGGGTGACATTTTGTTTTTTGTATCATGTTTGAGAGCAAACAAATTGTTTAAATTAAGTGATAAAGCATGTGCCTGATGACTTCTTCACTGCCATGATTTGTTTTATGTTGGAAACTTTCGTGATGCTTAAGTTCAAAAATTACATCTTCATTCATGTAGACAATTGAGTGTGAATTATTTGAGCGATCCGGGAAGGAAGATTCTCTTCAGAGAACTTAGTAAATGGAAAACCTTATTAGAGGCTCGTCTTCGTGGACATCGAAATTCGGAATACGGTTTCGATCTTTCCAACAGGTCTGACGAGGTGAATCTGATGTGAATTTGTTAACAAATATGGAAATCTGAGGTTATTACTATTTCTTAGTAAATACGGTTGCACATAATAGAAACAAAGGATAATGGCATTTCGCGTAAGTGATTCTTTAGAGAAAGACGGGTTACTTTCACTGTAAATAATCGATATACGTTTAATCTTTCGTTAAAGTGGTATTCGAAAAAAATAAGTCGTCAAACCGAAAGTTCTGTGAAAAAGGGTCGAGGAATCCACTGTAATGATTCTGCGATAAAATCAATTAAAAATTTAAGAATTGACGACTATACAATGGACAGGATAGCACAGATAATAAAGTGCTCTAATAAGAATGTATTTACTGCCATATAATCGTCTCACAAAGAAGAAACGGAAGGCAGGAAACGAAAAACAACATCTCGGTTCGATCATCTTCTTGTACGTTATTGCAAGACTAAGCCGAGGAGCTTAAAAATGAGTTGAATGCACTTGTAACGAGTCGAACAATTAGGAACAGGTTAAGTGAAGTAGGTTTGATGGCAAGGAGCCCAAGAAGTGTCTCTTTTCTAAATAAGAAAAATGTGCAACAAAGACTTACTTTAGCCAACAGGCTCCTCTACCGTGAAAACAATGCAATTTCTTTTGGTTGGATGAAACAAAGGTCAACTTGTTTGGATCTGATGGAAAAATGCATTTGAGACGACCAAAAAATTCCGAATTCGGCTGCTTCTCAGCATCTGGTGTTGGACCAATTTTCAGAATGCTAATGGTAATGCTACCACTTGCTGAAGAGGATATGCCGCTAAAATGGGAATTTATGCAGGATAATCGTCCAAAGCACTCCTTGAATCTAGCAAAGCAATGGTTGCAAACTGAAAAAATTGCTATTATGGAATGGCCTTCATAGTCTCCCGATCTTAATCCGATAGAACACTTGTGGGGCGTTTTCTAAAACGCAAGATTGTGGAATATAAAACCAGAAATAAAGAAGAATTGTGGTCCAAAATACAGAAAGCATGGCAGTCCATACCTTCATGTACCTGTTCGTTATTAGTTCAGTCTATGAAGCGAAGATGTGAGGCAGTAATAAAAAACAAAGGTGCTACGACTAAGTCCTAAAAGCAGTTTGAGAACTTTCAATGTAAAGCTTATCTTCACATCAAAAAAATAAGAATTTTTATTTTGCTGCTATTATTTTTTCCATGCTTAAATCGTCTTAAAAACTTCAAACTGAATTTTTTACTTAATTTTAGTTACTCACTAAAAAATGTATATTTGTTGGTTTCGCAATAATTTAAGGAACGAGTTTATACTATATATACTTCATTTTTGTTTGCCTTCACGTTTTGTTTTCGAAACAAACTTGTTTCTATTATTTTTCCCAACACTGTATGAATAATATTAGTACATTCATTACAATTCTTTATTTTACAGACAAACACTTTAGAGAATTCAACATAAAATTGATGGAAACATATCTATTGCATTTTAAAATACAACGCATAGCCTTATTTTGCTATGCTATAAATAGAAACAGAATTGTCGACCAGTATTCAAAATGTGGCTTAATAACTACCTTATAAATATTTATTGCATTTAAAGTTGAAACATATTTTCTTATTCGTCTTAAAAATCCTACTTTCTTAGCTATTTTTTACAAATGTAGTCAATATGTTTTCCAAAATTAAGTTTGTTGTCAATAATAATCCGCAGGTATTTCATTACGTCCACTTTCTCTGCAGCTTCGTCATTTACCATCAGCCTTATATCCTTTTCTTGTCTTTCATTCATTATTATACGTTTGGTTTTAGTTACATTTAGTTTGAGTCTATTCTGTTCAGCCAATTATCAACACTTAACAAATCGTCTTGCATTTCGGTGTGACATTCATTCATATTCTCCTTAGCAGTGCATAATACCGCATCATCCGCAAACAATGCAAGTTGGCAATATTATAAAACATTTTGTATATCGTTTATGAAAATGAGGAACAATAACGTTCCCAGAACCGATCCTTACGGCACGCCAAATGGAACTTCCTTAGATTCAGAAAATATTCCGTTCACTTTGACTGTTTGCGATCTTTTTTCTAATTATGACCTAAACCATCTCAATTCATTGTCCTTCACAACATATTTTTCTAGTTTTTTTAAAAGTAATGATCTGCCTATTGTCTCAAATGCTCGTTTTAAGTCAAGAAAAACACAATACACACTTTCTTTTTAGCAATTTGTTCTTTCCAGCTGGTCAAAACAAGGTTAATTGCGCTTTCACGTGAGTGGTTCTTCCAGAATCCCGACTGAATATGTGTTTAAAAGTTTTTATATTCAAAATATTCATTTAATTGACAGAAAACTATTTTTTTCAACGCTTTTTCACACAAAGGTAAGGAATAAACAGGACGATACTACTCACAATTTTTTTTGAATTTGGTACTTTTTCAATTGGTGTAATGACGGTTTCTTTCCATTTTTTTGGAAATATGGCCGTTTCGAAGGACTTGTTTATTATTTTAAAGAAAGCGGAATCAACACAATCAAAGCTTTCCAGATATATTTTGGGGCACATAAATTCAAAGTCAGTTTTGCCTTTGAATACGCTTTCAACGTCTTTTATGAAGTCTCGCATCATTCTTCTTAAGGGCTCTTGAGAGGCTTCTTCATATTTGTATATTAAGCAAACGGTACATTTCACCGAAAGTCGTCGGAAAAACAACTAATAGCCTCTAGTACAAAATGTGTTTTAGAGAATAAGAGGCTAGAAACGTTAATGAGAAATATATTTTTTTTGGGATGTCATCTGAAGATGATTATGAACTAACGACTGAGATCGATCAGCTTGGGTATCTGCTTAATTTAAATGGACACTACATTTAATTAAATGTAAAACCGTTTCGTTCTCTTCAACGCAGCTGTCAAAATGAATAGACCATGACTTTCAAGATTCGCCACTTGGTGTTCGAAAACATTTTGCTTTTTTATACTTCCATTTAGTTTTAAACCAACTCTTCTCACCACTTCTTCGACCTTCATAAAAGCTTCATTGACCGCGTATCCCAACAATTTAACAGGCTTGAGAAAAATTATTTTCTCCATGTTGATACCCGTCTGTCGCATCTTTACACATACGCATCTCGCTGTCGTAATCCTTATGCAAATCTGGAATATATCAAAGCTTCGCAACACATCGAATATTACCCTACAAATAACATAGTCCTCCTTCTTAAGTAAAATTTGGCTATATTCCGCGAAAGCAGGTTTGATATTTGCTTTTGGTTTACGTTTTGTTGGTGTTTATTGACTTTGGAAAAAGTGGTTGAGAATCAAGTAGAAGGATCTTAGTGCAGATAGGTACTGTGACCCGAAACTTTTCGTGATAACGTTGCTTAAACCACTGTGGTAAAGAATCATTAGGGATTACATTTGAAAAGGCTTTTTGTTGACTTTTTTTAATGTAATGCCTGACAACTACTGAAGTCATTGATGCAAACTTCAAACTATTAAACGTTCAAAGATCGAGACCAACAAGACTATTTTTTGAAAGTCACTTGCCAGAGTCCCTTAAACATCTTAGTTTTTTTTTGTAAAAAAGAGGATACTTATTTTTGATTAAAAATATGATGCAAAATTAAAAGCGGCGCACTGAGCTTAGATTCCTGAGGGACTCCTTTTGAAGTAATTTTTCTGTTAGACATCTCTTCATTAAGTTTATATCTCAACAAGTTGAAACAAGTGTCATATGACACGACTTCAACCGGTCATCATATCGAGGCTCAGTAAATTTCAACATGGGAGAAAATTTACTGCAAATAGGAAGTGCTGCAAAGTCTCAAGGCTTGCTACTTTATACTGAACACCATTGTTTCAGTTCGGAAAATTTCTTTTCTACTGAGATCTTGTGCAGCATCGTAAATAAAACAATGTTTATAAAAGAACTTATCTCTCGGCATAATATCGAGTGTATAAAAGTACGAAAGGAGGCTTTGATTACATAGCTCTATCGGCAGCTTTCCTTACAGCCAAGAAAGAGTTATGAACAATGTACAGGCCTAGTTTTTTTTATCTTAAGACGGAACTTAAATGCTAGATTGCAAGAGAGCAATGGTTCAAATACTTTGTTATCGCTTCAAATAAAAAAGTTATTCACGTGCAAAGATTCGACAAAGCTGGGCTCGTTTTAAAAAAAAATAATAACGTTGAATTTATATAAATTTTAAAAATGCCTTTACTATGAGTTCCTTGTATTCGAGAGTTGATAAACTGAATCAAAGATTACCCAGATGCAGTTCGAGTCATTATAACTCATTTGCCTTCATCTGCCTCCCTCTTTTCAATGCATTTTTGAAATTTCATGACGAACCTAATTAAGTACTTGTTTGGAATCAAGTGGAAGGCTTCAGTCCCATCATATCAAAGTGGAGCTAGATTCTACTCTTCGGTAAACTTCGTCTAGTTAACAAAAATGAAACATTGCCAGGTGATCTAAGAAATTTTTTTTCGATGACTTAAATGGTTGAGCAGACATGGCTTGCATTATGAAAATAGTGTTCATTGCATTTGGACCAAAAGATTAGACATGGAAAGCTGTACGCCAATTCAGTGTCGTGAGGATGTGTTGGCAAAGTTTCAAATTAATTAAGTCGATTGATAAAACTTGGGGTCATTACTTCACATTTGAAACGAATGGACTGGAAGGGGGAATCGAATCGAGAATCTTCAAAAGGAAGGATATAAACGGTGAATAGAATGCGAATTTATCCCATCCTTCGTTTAAGTGATAGAATCAAGAAGAAAGGACCAAATTTTGTGAAAAAGAAGTTTTGTTTTATAAGAACAATGCAACAGTTCATTAGTCCATTATATCCAAAATCTAGGATTTCATATTCGGCTTGATTTCTCGCGTATCAAATTCGCTGGACTAAGTTTCTTCGGATAATTAACGCAAAATGGAAAAACAATTTTTAGTCCAACTAACATTTTTAAATATAATTTCAAAATGTTCAAATCTTCACCTAATTTTACACAGCGGCGAGCAAAACAATTGCAGTGTACGTTAGATAGCAGCGTTCAAAATATTCTTATTATTAAAAAAAATATGATATTTTCTTATTATATGTTTACTTATTAATGCTATATTTAATTAAATTAAACTTAAATAAATCATTTTTTCAATCAAAAAAAACCCTGCCCATAGATTCTCAATCGGATTGAGATCAGGAGATTGGGCTGCCCACTCCATGACCTCTATCCTATTGTCTCGAAACCATTGATTTATTGTTCGGCTGGTGTGTTTTGGGTCGTTGTCCTACTTAAAGACCCATTTAGTGGCATTTCATCCTCGGCACACGACATCAAAACGTATTTGTGCTGATCAATTATACAAATTAACATTTTGTTTCAATTTTGTTCTTAAAGAAGTAAACTTTATTATCTGGGATGGATGCAGGTGCACTTGTCAGGCACTGCGTTAGAAAAAGGTAATCTATTACCCACGGTCAAACATGATGGTGGAGGAGTAATGATGATGTGGGGATGTATGGCATCTGGCGAGGTCGGAAATTTTGAATTCATTGAATCCACTATGGAAGGTTTGAATATTTGGACATTAAAAAACGTAATCTAAACCAGAGCGCTGTAAAGTTGGAGCTGCAAAATGACAACGACCCCAAGCCGAAATCATCGGATTGTGGCTTCTTTCTAGTGCTGCTAAGCTGTTGCCAACGCCACCATAATCACCTAATTTCAATCCAATAGAGAATCTGTTTACCTTAATGGAACGTAATATAGGGAAACACACTATAATGAGTAAATAAATGCTGAAAGACATCATCAGTATCAGCATTTGGTATCGCCGAATCTCATATTTAATGGATTAGAAATTTTCTTTCGGGCCGTTCAATTCAAGTTGTATTGGACGGTGCCAAGTATGATATCCACCATATAAATGCTGGTGTTACCCAGGGCTCCGTTTTGTCACCGACTCTCTTTTTAATTTTTATTAACGATCTTCTGTTCGCTACACCTTATCCAATACACTCATTCGCTGATGATAGTACTCTCAGTTTTTCATATTAGTTTTCAGTTTAGTTTCTTCGGCCGTGGAAATCGAACGGCAGCGGATAATTAACTCATTAAATTCCGATATTAACAGCATACTATCATGGGGCTCTACGATTAGAGTGGAATTTAATGCCTCCAAAACTCAATGCTGTCTTCTGTCACTAAAGCGAAACGAAAACCCTCGACCATTATCCATTAATGGCGCTTGCGTTGCTGAAGCCGAAAAACTTTCAGTACTTGGTATGTATATCAATAACAACTTTGGTTGGAATTATTTCATAATCGTTATCACCAAAAATGCTGCGAAATGTCTAGGTTTCCTGAAGCGGTGCAAGAAATACTTTAATCTATCTGATCTGGCTTCCATATATAAAGCGTACATTCGCCCAAAACTGGAATGCAGGCGCTCCAAGGCCATCTTGAGCCTGCTTGATAGAATTCAAAATCATGCGTTAAAACTCATAAGTGACAAAAATATTACAATCACTTTCACCGTAACACCCGTCTCGCCAGGAATGCTCATCAGTTCACCCTTAAGCCCTACTTCGGTCGTACAGTCAAGTTTAGAGACTCGTTTTTTAGCCGCACAACTCATTACAATCTGCAGTGTTCGTTTAAAAAAAAAATTAGAGAAGAGTGGAATAGAATTACTGTTGAAGAGACTGCTAACCTGGTTAATTCCATGCAAAAAAGACAAGTTACTAATATGTTTTAATTTTTCATTATTGTTTATATAACTTTTTTTTTATTTACTTTTTTTAATGAGCGTAGACTTTTGACACAAACATTTCTGAAGTTAATATCAAAAACGTAATTTTTAATTAAATTGTAAATAGTATGGCCAAACAAGTAATACAATTATTAGCCTTTTGAAGTAAAGTTTGAGTTATAAAAACAAAAAAAAAAACTGGTAAACAGTGAATGTGAATTACGTCGTTTTTACTTGCAGCTGTCAGTAACAAATTGGTTGTGAAACTTGAGCAGGGCAATTCCACTTTTATCGACCAATGCGTCCAATAAAATTGGCAAGGTAGAAATGTGATAGATATGAACCAACGCGAGCAGAACTTCGAAACATAAAGTATAGGGCGTTCAATTTAATGCAATACGAAACTCCGAAACTTAGAGGCTATGAACAAACTACGAAGTGGCATGAAATCCCCCAATTGTTTGTTGATTTCTCTGTTTGGTTGAGTTCATTTGGTACTCGAATTCTCTTCGCAAAACAAAATTAAAAGATTCTAATCCTCTTGTATTATTTCATGGCATACAGAAGTAAAAACAAAAACAACTTAAATTTTATTTTTTTCTCAAAAGTTTGAACTCGAATAAATTAACGATCACTTCGAGACCTTAAGCCATTCAAAAAACTCACCTTTGGATAAGAATCCCAGAAAACAACTCTTCCACAATAAGCTTCACTTAACTTACAAAATCAGTACCAATCGGCATTCCGATCTGTAAAGACGCTGAATAGCTTTCTCAAGTCGTGTTATCTGTGCGGTACTTAAAGAAAACAATAAGATTCCAAAGAGAGATCGTTCTCCCAATTTTGAAGACAATATGTCTTCAAAAACAAAAAACCGAAAAACAATTTCTGGGGAAAGAAACCCCAGAACGAATTATTTCGCGCCCCTTCAGTGTTTACCTGACTCGGACAATGAAATTGATTCCGAAGAATTAATTGTGCCGCAAGTCCCTAAACGGAATGCGAAAGTCCCCTCAATTTGCGTCCTGCAAAAAACCTGTGACAATGTGCATAAAATAATGCAAGAAAATAATATAAGTGACTATAGTGTCAAAAAAATGTCAATCGGCATTAAAATTTTTTGTGAAAGTGTTGAGGTCCACCAAAGTGTATGTGCTGCCTTAAGATCTAAGAACTGGCAATTTTTCACTCACGATTCTCCGACCACAAAAACCTTCAAAGTGATTTTGTACGGACTGGATGAATTTCCAGTTGAAAATATTAAAAACGAACTTATCCACCTTGGACTCAAATGTATAAACGTGAAATTAATTAAAAAACTTTATGAGAAATACATTGATGTTTTTTATCTCGTGTCCCTTGAAAGTGGTTCTACTAAACTCAAGGAACTCCAAGCCAATATTCGGTCAATTTTTAAAACTCAGATTAAATGGGATTTTGCACGGCGGCAGAAGGGACGTGTAACCCAGTGCCACAACTGCCAGATGTTTGGGCACGGGGAAAAAAATTGTCATGTAAATGACATTTGTATCATTAACAACACTGCTCCCAACAACCTTGTAGAGAATATGGTATTGCGCTCAACGGAGTCCATTAATATGCGTCCTATAAACGTTGGTAGCAACTTAGTTTCTGTAAATGACATAAAATGTATTTTAAAGTCCTTGAAACCCTTTAAATCCACCGGTACTGATGAAATACGTAATCTTTACCTAAAACAGCTGCCAACCATTGGTGTTAAATATCTCCAGACATTATTTAATGGATGTCTTAGATTGGGTTACTTTCCAGACGAGTGGAAGTCTGCCAAAGTGATTGCAATTCCGAAACCTGGAAAAAACGCTTGCATGCCCTCAAATTATAGGCCAATAAGCTTGCTCAGCTCCCTTAGTAAATGCCTAGAGAAGCTTATAAAAGCTAAAATATTGTTGCATGTAGAATCCAACGAAATATTGCCACCCGAACAATTTGGCTTTAGATCCTTTCACAATACCGTCAATCAGGTACACCGAATCACCAAACATATTAAGTTTAATCTTAGTTTAAAGAAGAGTACAGGTGTTGTCTTCCTGGATGTGGAAAAGGCCTTCGATACCGTGTGGCATAATGGATTGCTGCATAAGCTGCTCGTTCTTAACTTCCCAAAGTACCTGATTAGAATAATTAAATCGTTTCTCACAAGAAGAACCTTTAGAGTATTCATTAATAATTGGTATTCCAATAGTTTTCCTATTGACGCTGGTGCACCTCAAGGCGCCGTGTTATCTCCAATATTGTACACCATATACACCTACGACTTCCCTCGCCTTAACAACTGTGAATTTGCTATGTTCGCAGACGACACATGTATCTTCTCATCAGATGCTGTTGCTTTCAATATTGAAACCAATTTGCAATCTGGCTTGAATACACTAATCTCATATTTCAACGATTGGAAGATAAAAATAAATGCTTCAAAGACTCAGGCTGTCTTTTTCACACGCAAAAGAAAAGCTTGTCTCTTACCAAGCAACAGTCTTACCATCAATGGAATACAGGCAGAGTGGAGGTCAAGTGGTAAATATTTAGGTGTCCATCTTGACAAACATCTTACGTATGGTCTTCACGTGCAGGAGATAATAAACAAAACCAATTTAAGCATAAAAATACTTTACCCATTCATAAACCGGAAGTCTAAATTGAGTAATGAGAACAAACTTTTAATTTTCAAAGCAATCTTCCAAGCCATCATGTTTTATGGTTCCCCTGTTTGGGGAAACTGCGCCAAAACCCACATTTTAAGACTCCAAAGAGCTCAAAATAAAGTATTGAAAATGATTCTGGACTTACCAAGACACTTTTCAACAGATCAATTGCATTACTTATGTAATATTGAAAAAGTACATATAAGAATAAATAAATTGTCTGACCGCTATAATACAAGATGTAGCATATCAGATAACGTACTAGTCTCCAATCTAGCAGTATGAGTTAGAAACCAAAATTTATGTGTTTTATGCCTGTGCATTTTTATTATTTATTTAAAAATCACTTTATCGCTGTTACCTGACTTATTATTAATTTATTTATTTATTTTTTCATTTATTTGTATTTAATTATTTATTTATTTATTAATATGTTTATTTATTTATTTATTTACTAATTTATTTATTTATTTACTTATTTATTTATTTATTAATATATTTATTTATTTATTTATTTATTTATTTATTTATTTATTTATTTATATATTTATTTATTTATTTATCTATTTATTTAATTATTTATTTGAATATTTATTTACTTTTTATTTATTTATTTACTTATTTAATTTATTTATTTAATTATTTTTGTGTTTACTTGGTTAAATATTAATCCCTTTAATTATTTACACGTAGTTTTTATTTTTTGTTTCCTACAACCAAATCCTCTTCTCTCAAACCTCATTCATTTTTACATTTGCGAAGGTTTTTAATGTAGCTTTTCCTTCAACTGGAGTTTGTAAAGATATATACATATCTGTGATAATATTTGTACACGATTATAATAATTTTTAGTAGTAAGGTATAATTACCATATCTCTAGAAAAATGTGCAATATAGTTAAGGAACAAATGTACTACATATGCTACAATAAATACAATACAATACAATACAATACACAACTTACAATAAATTAAGCAACTGTACATAATATTTCACAATAAACATCATTATTAAGTGTCATCGGTTGTGCTTACTGCTCATGTTAAAATCCACTCGTTGTTTACAGTTTTGACATCTTGCGAGTAATAACTTCTGGAGGTCGAGCGTTAAACCCATATCTCGCGTCTGTCTACATTAAACAACAGATAAACACACACCGCCCACCCTCCCACTGTCAATGGTCAACAGCAGCGTCAAAGTACATAGATTTGCTGTTAAATTAGATGCTCGTTCAGTAACCCCACCAGCAGAGGGTGGAATTGCGACACTGTCTCTGGAGGCTGGCAGTAAGTTACTCCCCAAAAGATACATATCTCGGATTAAAATTATACTATAGACGGATTTTTTTTTTCGGATTGCAGCTTTGGTTAACGCTCTGACGTGCTTTTGGCAAACCTCCAAGCTTTATTTTTTTATTTAGGGGGTGTATCGACTGAGTTCGTTGTCCTTCCGCGGTTTATCCTGTTGAATGAATCGATTTGTTTTCGGTCTTACGACATTTTTTTTGCGATGTGTGCTTTTAAAAATCACATCCATAAGTGGTTTAAGGGGGGCTCATCAAATCTGGTCAGTGAAAGTTTATTCATTGTCACAGCACGGCGGCGATGAGATGGGGGATTCATTGAACTTCCCCGGAAGACCGAAGGCCACCTGTTCGTCTTCAGTTACAATAAAAAAAAAAAAAGAAGTCATTCACAATGCAAATGTGGGAAACGGGTTTCCCAATACGAACTTATTCGGTAACATATGTACATATAAAGGCTTAATGAGGAAGAGTGACAAACTATGGCCGGCGAAGTTCACATTTATCAGCGATCCGATGTTCATCTGTCGAAACTCAAATAACGATTATCGGAGAATTGATTTTCTCTCCAAAGTTCAATGAAAAGAAGGAACTCGGCGCGGAGGCGCGGGATTACGGAAATGTGCAAAAGGGAGTGGGTAAAAAGAGAGTAGCTTAGATAAGGTTTGAGGGAATATACGTCCTAAAGGGGTGAATTAAACGGGAGCCAGAAGCAACTTTTGCGATTCACCAAAAAATATTTTTGGTACAGATTTATAAGTGCGGCTTCCGGCCCGGCAAATCGACTATAAACCAAATTTTCAAACTGAAACAAATCCTAAAACAGACGTGCGAGTATTTTCAAGCATCCGGGGAAAATTAATATTGATGCTTACAAATTCTCGATTCGTCATGCAGTTCGGTTCAAAGATCTCTGAACCGTTCGAACCTGCACCAGATTTTGGCGAGGAGATACGCTGTTCAAGCTGGTATTTGAACAGATAGTGCGAACGGCATATGCGAACTCCACAAATGACACCACAGTGGAGATCCGAATCGGAGACTCCTGGTTCGAGAAGAAAAGGAAGAACGAGCCTGCAATATTAAGACCAGATGCAGGACGGTTGGGGCTTGCCAACTGGAAGCAGCGCACATGGGACCGTCAAGGATTGAAGTCAGCCTAAGTTTAGGCTCAGTCTCCATAATTCTTTGGTAGAGTTGTAAAAGAATTAAATCATTTAAGAATTTAACTCGTTTGATTCACTTAAAGACTTCAATTGCAAAATTTGAAATCACCATTCATTTTGAAGTCATTGATTGGTCATTCATTTAAGAGCTTATTGGATTCTAGAACTTTTCTTCTTCACACGAAATCTGCGTAGACGAATTTTCGGGCAACCGCTTGTATTAAATACGTAAATATATGTTCACAGAAAATTTTTATTCCTTAAGTGAACTTAGGGCTGGTGTTTTATTTCATTTGAATGCAGTCTTTGAATTCACTGAATTGAATGGCCCATCAATGACTTCAAAATGATGAATGGTGACTTTATATTTTCAAGTTAAAGTAAGAAGTTTTCCCGTGACTTCAACGAAATGAATGCATTCTTTTTCAACTCTGATCTTTGGTGGGTGAAAAGAAGAAGATCTTTAGATGTCAACCTTATTTCGAGAATATAAAAAAATCTGCGCTTTGTGTTTTCGTCATTCAAGTTGACAAATTTCGGTGAACTCACAAAAAAAAATCGTTTGCATTATGCAATGGGGTCAAAAATGTATGAACTACCTGAAACTAAACTAAAGATTTCAGGGCGGAGTTGTTAAAGACTTTAAAGTGTTGGCAAGATAAATAAAACAATTTCGTCAAGACTTATTTGAAGACATTTTGCTAAAAAAGATTGGGATTAATTGGTGCATTCATTTCAATATTTTGTTGCATTTCCCAACATAATCGTTGGGTTTCAAAATTAGTTTGCGGTTATATGTTGCGAATTAAACTTTTTTACGAAAATGGGAATTTTTCGCAAAATCCGACCTTGCATAGTATATAAAGTAAAAACTTTGATCAGATGCACGATATGGTTGGAAAACCATTACAAACAGTAAATTAAATTACAATATGAACATTTGAATTGGACATAAATTTAAAACTATGGCCAACAACAGTTGCCCGTGGACCGTGATAGTTTAAAGTTTCTTTTTTTTGTAATTATTAATTTTTCATTTCAAAAGTGTACAATGATTCTGTATACATGTTAACATTTTTTATTTTTGTCTTAGAACATAAATAGTTTGTAATATATTAACTCAAGCATGAATATATATATAATAAAAATGATTCACAAGTTATCTCGTTTACAAACTTTCTTTAAATGAATTCAAACAATTTAAGTTGAATTCACTGACTTCAACCGATAAACTGACTTTAAAGACAAATATGAATTCACTGTTGAGTTCAACTTTTCTGACGTGAATTCAATGGACTTTCTAAGATGATTTCAATTCTATGATAAATAAAAATTGAGTGCACCATTGATTAGGTTTAAAAGAATACTGATTAAGTCTTTTTTTTTTATTCCTATGCATAAACTAAAAGTTTGAATGCTTTGACTTAAAATCCGTTAATGCATTGTCTTACAACTATCATGGTGGATATTAATAAGTAGACGACTTGCATTGAAGGGCTATAAATCGAATAAGAGTAACATCATCGACTTGCGACAAACAAGCATATGCCTTTTGGAATATCTAGTGCAATTATCTCGCCGTCCCACTTTTTGGTAAGATATGGTACCAGAGCCCTGCGGACCTTTTGCTTCGAAAGCCTAAGTGACGATCAGCTTCCCTTATTGAAGATATTTCATAATATGATGGTTTTTCATGTTAATTTATAATTTACTAGTGAACCCAGCGAACTTTGTTCAGCCCAACATTTTTGGATGAATACAATTTTGAGCTTGAAATTAATGCTTTTAAGCAATCATTCGATTGCCAATTGTTGACTGAATGAAACACTTTTCGAATTTAATTGAATCCTTTCTTAACACGGAATGTTAAGAGGTTGAAGGAATTGCGTGTCATGTCAACTAAACAATTGGTAGTAGACTTAACTCATTATAAATAATCAACGATGAAGACTTTCCATCATGCCATATTTTTATATGTATAATTGCCTAGCAATTTTTCAGTTCTTCTCCGTCCCCAAACGCCAACAACTGGTTCGAGAATATTCGGACTTGAGTAGTCCGATGAAGTGCCTCCAATACTCGTGCATTCATCCAAGATGATAATCTCACAACTCTGCATCCCTTTCGCCATTGTTGTATACTTTGAAACGTTGCATGTCGGCTTATCATTCGTTAGTCATCGTTCGATAACCTTCCAACAATGTGGCTGCAATGACAGAGGAGACAACCGCCAGCGCTCCATTTCGAACAGTAATGAAATAAATTACGTGTTGCCAGTTTCAGCATGCGAATTGATGCCTTCCTTTCGGCCGTCAATCGCTTTCGTCAAAATGTCGTAAACGCCCTTTGGGGAGTTCGAACTCCCAAAACTTTGGCAAATATTTACATTGTTTCGTTATGATGAAAATGAAAATGAGGAAATTGAAAATCGATTTCCATAAAATTTACCAATTTCCCTATAAAATTGTGCAACTTTCTCGTCGTTTGAATTTTCCTTTGGAGGAAATCAATATAAAAACTAACTCTTTGTTTAATATACATTGTATATTGGAATTTAAATTTTTAGGGTGCTGTACCCAAAGGTTGTCAACGTAACCATATTTACTACGCCTCTGCTGTCCGTTTGTCCGCCTGTCACAGGGCTGAATCTTCTCAACCATAATGTGAAGACATACAATTTTCCCAAAATGCTTTCTTCTACAACACCAAATAATAAAAATGATAAAAAGTTAAAAATAAATGGGGTTCCCCATACAAAAGTCGTGTTCTTTAAATTAACAAATAAATTTTATGCCAAAAAGCAGGTGTTTCATGGAAAATTTGAAACCAAATGCATCTGAGTTTGGTTAATTTGTAAGAAATTTTAAATTAAAGCAATATCTATAAAATGTTGCATGCTGTGGTGATGGTGCGCAACCCTGCGTGTGAAAGTCAAACTAATACTTGGTCGCTCTTTATTCATCAACGATTACTTAATTTTCTTATCCTCCTTGCTTATTGTTCACGACAAAAAAAAATGTCTGAGAATGATGTTTTTTTTGGTTCAACCAAAATGTCGTTAATTGAATTATTAAACTTCATTTCAGCTTACTGCCCTCAACGCATGACATCCTTTTGAGGACGATTGTTCACGCTTTATTGCCCAATTGACCACCGAATTACAGATAAGTGCATTTTAATCAGGGGCGCCAATTGCAGAGAACAAGTACTAACGCCATAATGGTATGACAAAGGATGCAAAGTTAACCAATTTGATGAGACCATTCCCTAGTTTACAAGTTAGAAAACAAAGTCCTATACCGAGAATGGGAAGCCTTCCCAACCTTCACGAATTGGAGCGCATTGAGCGCAAACTCGAAAAAGGACGAGAGCTGGCACTCATTGAGCAACGGGCAAAGGATCAAATCGAATCCAATCGAGAAAGGGAACGAGAACGAGAGAAACAATCCGTTCAACAGGTACAATTTTGACACCTCAAATGTATCTATATAATAAATATTTTGGTCAACATTCTTTTTTTGTTTAGCGATCTCCTTTCAACCCGTATTTTTTAAATGGCACTGGTAATATAGGGACACCAGGACAAATTGCGAAGCATCACCATCGGCATTCATTGACTGCACGACGAGTTCTAAGAACGCGAAGCTCTGGTGGCTCACACAATATTTGGGATGATCCTCTGATTGAGGTGAGCTGTAAATTATCCTTAAATAAGTCATAATATAATTTAATTTTTCCAGCATCTATCCGCCTATTCGCCAATGTCAAATCGGTCACATAGAATCAATCCTGTCACACCTTATCAAGTTCAAGCCGCTCTTGCAGCCAGCAGGCGCCGAGAATCAATCAATAGCTCAATCGGAGCGACCTCAATTCGAAGACTTTTAACGCTCAACAGCCGTAACTGCCGTCACAAAATACCAACACATGTCCGCACCAAAGTTTGCAAAGGTTTCACCTTCCTAGCTGTAGCGCATGGGTTGATTTGTGCCATTCTATTACCGCTCATTGGACTTCAGGGCTCCAACTCAGTGTGGCATCATCGCGAGCAATGGGTCCGCGTGGGACCCAACATTGGCTCATTACTACTCAGTATCTCGTTCCTGATTTCCACTGGAATGTGCTTCCTTACCACAAGACTTATTCGAAAGCTTGGATACATGATTCTCATCGCTGCCAACTACCTGGGTATTTGTATATTTCTTCTAGGGCATTTGTACCCATCAATATTTACACTGATTCCGGCGTACGTTGTTCTGGGGATAACACTGGGCCCGGCGTGGATAGCCAAAATAGCTCTAGTAGTTCACTTTGCCAGCAAATTAAGCTGTTCCCAGCACGAGTGTGCCTTATCGTCTGCAGCTGACGCGCTCGATGAGCACAAGGTCTATTGTAATCGAGAACAAAAAGTAAGACGTTTGGCGAGATGGTTTCAAGCGTCGCAGGATATTGGAATAATCGTTGGAGCTGTTGTCGCCTCGCTGGTGTTGGTATGCACATCTCCTGATTGGGACTGTTTTCACTTTAATATTGGTCCAGGTCCTGTGGTGGAAGCAGCCACAACTATTGCGGCAGGATTAAATAATGATACGGAAGCAATGCCTTCTGCGGCAGCATTAACAAATAACAACTTCTATTATTTAGTCGACGAGATGTACAATCACAACGAGCACGGTGCTCGGATATGTGGAGCAGACATGTGCCCTGTATGGACACTACCAGATGAAGAGGATTCGAATGGGACGAAGTTGTTCTATTCGCACTTTGTCAGTGAAAAAGGACGTGTGGGAGGTATTAGCCTGGTCGTCATCTATTTCATATTTTCAATCAGTGCCTTTGGGCTGACTTGCTTGGCCGGCAAAGTTGACTGTAGCTTTCGACATGAGCGAGCAAAAGGATTAACAGATACTTTGTTATTTGCTGGACCTATGGCGTACTTTATTGGTACTGAACAAGCTTACATGCTAGGTGACTTTACGAGGGTAAGTTGAATTTACTAAAAAAAACATTGGCATTCCACAATTATTTTTAAAGTGGAATTATAACTTTAACTACAGCAAAATTATACTGTCACTCACCAGGATAAGGTAATTATTATTGCGACCGATTTTCTGCGCAAGCCTCTACATTGTTGTGAAAAGAAAATTTAATTCGACTATGCCATAGCAGGTTATGTCTTGAAAAAATAAGCTCCTCTTTTATTAAAAGGTGGAAATAAAAGTTTGGACCGCCGAATCGTAATTGTTAGGATTAAACTTTTTTCAAAAATAACGCATTTCAGAGCTTCATTCAAAGCTCCTTATTCACTTTTATTTAAATTTTTTAAGCTGAGTAACATGAGTGGGCTTTATTGTCCTTTTGAAATCGTTGTGTTTACTTCTGGATCTAATTGTAGTTGCTATTTCAGTGGTTTTTGTTGTCTTGGCTCTGCGTCTTGTTTTTTTCCTATAGTTTTTGGATCAAAATAGTTGTGTACGACAGTCTTTCTTTTATTCAATTTAATTGCTTATTCTCAGGATGAGAACCACAAATCCATAAAAACATTTCATTTTCAGTTGCTGTCAAGCTCTTTCCAGAATCCAATTGTGTTTCAATTTATTATTTTAATATTTAAAGCATTTGCTTGAAAAAGTTCTCGATTTGAACTCCTACGGTGAATCTCTCAAACCCTTTTTGAATTGATTTCCAAATAAGCCTTTTAAGGTTTATGATCTTATTTTCTTTCCGGAATAAGATTGTTTTGCCTAAAAGGGCAGCTTAGTATACCAACTACGGTCATTAACTAGATTTTTCGCCAAATGATTTGGTTTACAAAATTCAAAAATTCCGGTCAAAATTGGCTGGAATTTGCAAGGTCTTTCCCCAGGTAATGCACAACAAGCTAACCAGATGGATCAACAGCAATAATCAAATCAATGTTTACTAAACAGGATAAGTATTGCAAAGAGCTTCATACTTAAGAAAAATATATTACACTGCGCATTTGTGTCATTGTCTTCTTTTGACATGTACTAAGAGACACCACTTGCTAAGGTTCCACGACATCCCGCCGTTTTCAATCATTAACTGGGGTCCCTCTAGGTTGTGCACTGAGCTCAAGTGTATTTACCCTATTTGTCAACGACTTGCACGAGCTTCTACCGGGTATAATTATGTATTCCGGCATGCTTTTTAAGGTGCTTCTATACTCAAATCGAACGCGACCCTATCATTCGACATTGGCATCGAGTCGGGCTTACCAAATATTTTCTTGCGCAACGAGTCATTCAACAACAATTTCGCAAACACCAAGGTATTTAAAGAGGGGTGTCAATTTGCATCTATTCAAAAGAATTATTGATAAAATGTGAGATAGGACTTAAGGTCTGATAGCGACTATAGACGTAGTAAGACTCTGCTGTTTTTTCATGGAAGATTTTAAAACCGTATTCCGCGTACTGAGCTCTTGAGACCCAATTTTAATTCCTCATAGGGAAGACCTTCCTGTGCAACGCTGTCTTTGTAGTCCAACGGTTCTTGAACGGTTCTTTGAGTTGGAGTGCATAAGCCTGACTTTGTGCACATGAAGCTAGATACAGAGATGATTACATCTTGCCCTTTGCTATATAATTGAAACATGTACATTTTAGCTTTTAAATGAAAAAAATATTAATTTATCTATCTTTCTATTTATCTGTTATCATCAATCTTTCGACAGAAGAGAACCTTCAAAACAGATCTTTTATTCACCGTTGACAGAGTTCAAAAAGTTTATGTTATAACCAGTCTTCATTGTTGATGCTCTAGGATTACTCAAAGGTTTATTGATACTCCATGTGGAGTACCTCAAGGATCAATCCTTGGACCTCTCTTCTTCGCACTGGACATCAGTAAGATTCTTGAAGTAATTTAACATTGTATGACAGACATGTAGGCTGACGATGTACAGATTCTCAAATACTTGTTAAACTAGATCTTGAAAGCGTAAATCACTGCGAAATTAAATACACTTTTCATTAGATAGTTAAATTTCAAAACTGCTTTTGATAAATTGAAAAATTCTCGATGTTTTTAGCGTCCCAACAGTCAAGCTAAACCAAAGCCCTATAAGTAGGGTTACCTTTGACAGAAATCTTGGATGTTTAATCGAACATTATCTTGGGACACAGGAATCGATAACTCAATCGGCAAGGTCAAGGGTAGACTACATACTGATTGGGGTTCACAGCACTTTATACCAAGAAATACAAAGCTGAAATTCGTCGTTCAAGTTCATCTAAGGAGAATCGGAAACACGAATGCCTTCAAATTTTCACATTTTTCATACTTGGTTGTCAAGGTTTACACGACTCCGTGTGTCATAAACACTGGCATACAATTTTTTCCAAAATAGACGGAAAAAAATCAAAATATTTATGAATTCTACATAATATGATATAATACATTATTTTAAATAATACAACCCAAAGTGGTCACCCTTAGTCTTAACGCTGACCTTGAGTCGCCTCAGCCTCAGCAAAGCTATGGCAGCTTGCATCTTTTCCTCGCGAAAATTCGCCTCTGTTCGATCAAAACTGAATTTTAAACTATTCAAAGGATGACCTCGGTAGCAAACCATCTGCTCTAGCTCTTTCAAAAATAGAATAATAATAAGGGGCCTCCTTAGAGTCAATTTCCTAGACCAATTAACTCAAAAACATTTATTTCAACCTGGCGATTTGCTTTTGCGGGCTTGTGCTGGGTCCTGCTGGAACACCAAATGTCATTTATTGAACAAACAATTATTTAGTGGCTTCGCTACTTTCTCTTAAACATTTCCTTGTTTGTTTTTTGCTCTTGCTCATTCTGGCTGGTCACTCGGCTTCATCCTTGCATTTAAAACCTCTAAAGACCTGTACGGATCATGAATTTGTTGAACTTAAAATATTTACTACCTTTATTAACTTCCCATCAGGAAGTTCTTGTAATCGGTCCGATTTTCGAAATTCAAAATTTTTACATTTCTCCACGTTTGGCGGTCCCAGTAGTCGGATTCCATGATTTTTAGAAAGATGTCTGTGTGTGTGTGTGTACGTACGTACGTACGTACGTTTGTGCGGATTCTTTCGTACAGCCTAACTC
Organism: Orthonevra nobilis; assembly: GCA_963555765.1. Lineage (NCBI taxonomy): Eukaryota > Metazoa > Arthropoda > Insecta > Diptera > Syrphidae > Orthonevra > Orthonevra nobilis. Next base: position 84,167,492 of record OY743224.1, on the reverse strand, counting down.
GAGAACAAATCAAGCTATCTAAGCCAAATTGGTTTCATTCGAAGCGTGTGTGCATAAAGATCACCTGAAAAGCTTTTGGTTAAATTTCACAGGGTGGTTTGAATTTTATGGCGAAAAAACTGTCAAAAAAAGGGACTATTTGACTTCTTTAATTAAAATCAATTTAGTTTTCCAATAAAAAGAGTTCAAAATTAATTAAATTTATAGTTTATAGCTACCTTATCAGATAAAAAAATATACATAAATATATACACTGCCGTTTATAAGTTTCCGGACAAATTCATATAAATTTTTTTTTTTTGTTCAATTTGAATGCCAAAAGTTTCATCAATATTATGTTTATTTAGCCAATTGACTAAACTAAGTTAGTTACTAACTATAGAGACTACCAAAAAGACTAAAACAGTTTTTAGTTGAGGCCATTTCATACATTGATATGCCCCTTTCTCTATTTCCTGATCCAAATTTCCACGAAAGTTCTTTGAAAATTGTTTCAGAAATGTGAATCCTGTAAGTCTTTCCCATTTTTCAAGACTCAGAGTGACATCTGCAACACTGACATATGAAAACATCCTTTGAAAATTATGGAGCCACCAGTTTTTTTGTTCAAAACCTGCTCGGCTGTGGCTTGACACTTTCTTATAGTTATAATATATTAGCAAAAAGAAGCTCATGGCGCAAATTACATGAGGCAATTGAATTAAAAGCAAAAGCATCGAGAGAAACCTAAATAACAAAGTTAAAATACATGGATAAAACTGCTTTACTCATATATTGCAAGGAAGATCATAATATTCGATTTAGTTTGTTTTCTCCTGTTGTGGTTTCTTATCATGCAACCAATCCTAGCTGTCTTTCCAGAAAATGATACATGGAAAAAAACTCTCTCGAAATTGGCCAGAAAACAACTATCTAAATCTGAAAAGAAAACTGGACTGAATGTGATCCTCTTATGCCATATATTAAACGGAAGAAAAAGATCCTATGCTGAGCATTTCCCAGCTCGGAAGGAAGAGGCGGTAGAGATCTCTGGAAATTATGTACCCTTTCAAAAAAGACATAAAGATAATCACGCCTAAATATTCCGAGCAGTGGTAAATATCTTCCAAAGAAAAGCAATCAAACAAATTTGATTGATTAAAAATAATTCCAAAAATACATGAAGTTGATATAAGCAGTTGATCCTCAAACTTTTAAAATATGAATCCCTATAAACAGAGTTCTTACAAAATGTAATATAATACTTTTGAAACTAAGCTATATAATATTTGATAATTCTGGCTGTCTGATTTATAACACTTTATTGAAGAAGTTGAAAAACAACTGCCAAAAGCAAATACAAATCAACTTCCAATGTTAAATTTGTTGTTATGAAATCGTTTTTCGCAACTAAATTTAAAATATCTTATCTTCACGTTGAGTTGGATACTCTTTGAGGGATGACTGGATAAGATTTTGGGTCGTTGGTCCTATATTACAGTCGAAAATTCTTTCATTGAGTCGTTTAATGCAAGCCATGGACAGCCAGCAAAATTACCTCAAGGTTACACACCCCAAACTGAAACCTGCAAAATTCGAAATGAAAATATCATAGTAGAATTGCAGTCTGCAGCTGAGGACATGGAAGAACCAACAATGCCATCTACCTGACCTAGATTCGGCATCCCTGCCAAGCTCGTACTTTTGTGCAGGATGGCGATTTAGGTCACCGCCATCCTGCACTAATTGATGTTGACAAAGACGTCACCGACCCACTTGATGTCAAACAACGTTTAAGACAACGTGATGCACTGTCTTGCGATTTCTTCAACTTCATACTTTGGACAAAAAAGTGCAAAAGCACCTTGTCAACAAAAGAGGGCAAAAAGATGCATATGCTGCCATCAAGAAAAACCAAATCCGACGTCTGGGTCAGAACGTTACCATAGACAGCTATAACTTTGAGGTGGTTAGGGCTTTATCTTTCTTGGCTCTGCTGTAAAAACAGATAATAACACCAGCGCTGAAATCAAATGAAGAATACCTCTGGTTAAGAAAGCTAAGCCCTCTCTCGAAGATGTGAAGCATCGCTCTATAAGACCCATATCATCCCCGTCGTACTATATGGTGCAGAAGCATGTACATTTTCAAAAGCGGATGAAGGCCCCTTAGGTTGTTCCGAGAGAAAAGTGTAATCTTTTATCCCATCTGCATTTATTGTGAGTGGAGGAGAAGATTCAACAACGAACTGTATGCTAGGAGTTGTACAGCGACATCGACTTAGCCAAAAGGATAAAATACCATGCCACGCGGACTGTAACGCCACCTCAAGTTAGTAATTAAATGATTAATGACAAAAAAAAGTCCAACCATCTATCATGTAAAACGGTTAAAATAATTTTAAATTATATTAAGTTATTTCTGCAGTAAAACTAAAACTCGAATTTTCTTTTAGTTGAAATATAACTCGGTCAGAAAAAAAGTATTTTCAAATTGAAATATGTTAATCTATCAAACTTTTCAATCTTATGCACAGCATTAGATAAATGTTACTAAATCAAAAACGATTATTTCCAAATTGTTGTCCTGATCACTTAAAGGAACACTTTCGTAAGTAAGTAATTACCGAAATGTTGAATTAAAATTAATGTTGAATATTGAACCTTACCTTCATAGCAGCTATAAATGTGATGTTAATTTTATAGAATTTTTAACTGAACTAGATAAATTTGCTAATGATTCAACTCAATTATTATAATCTGGTACCTAATATTTCATCATGAATTTGTTTAAATTTAGTTTTAATCTTTATATTTATATTTTTAATTTATTAGTCTGATATGTTTTAATTCCATTTAACCAATGTATTCTTTACATCGCTAATTTTTCACAGATCTATAAGTATATATGTATACAATAAGTATACCCTTTAATCTATACTTTAGACGCAAATCGTATTTTATATGATTCAAAGATGCGAAAACAAATATAAACTTACGGGGAGCTAAAAAATTGAGTATCTAGTTGATGTTGGGAGCTAATAAAATAGCACCATAATGTTTTTTTTATCATGAGATGGGAAGTTCATGGTATGGGCAGGTCTACTCGCACTCAAACCAATTTTTCTTATTATCATATTTTTCCTTATTCTCTTTTCAGGCATTTGTATCGTGTTCTCTTGGAATAACAATGGTGGCTGGAGCTTTGATTGGCATGGGGATCATGCAATCCATCGTATCTTGTACGCTAAGCATGCTATTGCGATACACTAAACGCATTGTCATAATTCGTAAGTTCAAACATCAATACAACAATCGATCGAATTCAAAGTTCAAGCTCCTTAAACAGTTGCAGGTTTCTTCTTCCATTCGTGCTTGCTACTGGTATTGTCGCGCTGGAAACCATCAAGCGACGATAGTGCACTTTTTTATGTAATCGCTGCTAGTTGGGGAGCCTGCAATGGAATGTGGGAAACCCTGCTAATGGCTCTGGTCACCCTCAACCACGCCAGTCATATCATCGAAGTAGTGGCTCCCCTTCAAGGACTACGATTTCTTGGACTAGGAGTCACTTTCGCCGCACACGGATTTCTCTGTGAGAACCCGAAAATTTTGATACTCGTCATTATACTCGTTGTCAGTGTACCTCCATATGCAATGCTGGAAATCCGTTTGGAGGCACAACGCAAAGCCCATATGATATCCCTTTGACGAAGTATCTTCAGTTAGTCCAGATTGAAAGGAAAGATGACAAGGACTAACACAATGTAATATCGAAGCACTGCCACACCGTGAAAGTGTTTCATTTGTTTATGTTGTTCATTTCGTTGTTGGTATAAAATGTGTTGTTAAATGTAATATGAAGGATCACTCTTGTGGTTCCTATGAGGGAACTCAGCCAAAACACTTTCATGTTCGGGCAAAATCACCTCAGCAATTAGACTTAGTATGAAGTTGGTCAAAAGACTTAATTAGTTTTATACAGATGTGAATTTTACTTAAATGTTTTACACAAATGAAAGGGGTTAAAAAATATCTCTGAACACATACAAGAAAAAAAAACACACACACACAACAGAGATAAGCAAATATGTCAATTCATGAAAAATATGGTGAATGGTACATTTCATAAGTTTTAACTTGTTCAACAGATTTTATAATCCTTACGCTATCCTTTTTACAGTAGAACTCTTTTTAGCGTTTGATCAAATTGTCAAAAAATTTAAAACACCTTCGACTAAATATCTTAGAGGCTCCAAGAAAATGTGAACCAAAAAGAGAAATTTCTTCAAATTGAGAGATAAATTATTGTATCTTTGTTTAAACCGCATAAAAGATTCTTAATCATCATAGTCCGGGAGCCGGTGACACTTAAAGTGAACTAAGACGGATTTGACAATCATGTAATTGGTCAAAGGTACAAAATAAGCCCGGTGTGTCAGGCATGAATACTTTTTTTTATTTATCAGCAATTGTATTTTGTTTTTACTCGGAAATTAATTGTAAGACAATTGTACTGATGATTTAATGTACTTTAAAAAAAAACTTAGTGTGACAATTACCATCGTAACAAACAAATCAGTCGCATTGATTTTAAAAGCAATCATGCAATGAATGCAATGATCCTTATTGCAGAATAAGTTTTTTATTTTAATATCTCGGTGTGCCAGTTCAAAACTTGACCAAAATAGATTTTCTAAAAAAAACGTTAATATTACCATGCCCATCTCTAGATCAACATTTTTTATGTTATTAAATGAAAAAGTAAAATCTTTTAAGGGTGTTCAGTAACACAGAACTATATTTTTTGATTTTATTTTAAATTAAATTAAAAAGAAAACTAATAAAGATAGAAATAACATGTTAAGGTCATATAATTATAATTAATTTTAATTTATTTATGAAAAAAAAAGAAATATTTATTAATACAAGTAAATATATTTTTTAATTCAGAAATAACATGTTAAGGTCATATAATTATAATTAATTTTAATTTATTTATGAAAAAAAAAGAAATATTTATTAATACAAGTAAATATATTTTTTAATTCAAAATCAGAAATATCATTACAGCCGTATCGGCTATGTATTTATGATACTTCATCTTCCTCTCCATTTTGATAATTTTTGGTAATTTCTTCAACGGTACGTGGAGTGCCTGGCCGATATACCAAAATGGTTTCAGTTTACTATACGTTGTCAGGTCATTGTATTTATAAATATCGTTCGAAGGAATTTTTAGTGACAACGTTTTCCAACAAGGAGAAATATTGCTGGAATTGAAGTTTATCATGAACTTAGAAAATGCATCATTATAGCTCGAGCTAGCTTTCAAAAATAGTTAAAAGCCTGCTATTATTTTTCACTTTAAATAATTCATTAATGAATTTCTGTATTATATGGATCGTTTTGGATCCGTGGGATATTGAATAATATTTTGATATTGTCCATGTTGAGTGAGAAGTTTATATAGTATACTTTTATTTTTCGGTAACGTGCAAACGCTGCAGGGTAATCACAACTTATACAAAAGACATGAAGCCCTGTAAATCTTGGCATAGTGAGGAACCTATTTTTATCCAAGTTCAGAACAATTAACGTATACAGGTCATCCCATATTACTTCACAAACAAATTCGGGAATATTACCAAAAAAAAAATACCAAGACGTCAGAATCTACCGAGTTTTTTTTTACATTAAATTAAATAATAAGAATTTCCTGGCATCCGTCTTTTCATGGATGTATGGCTTTCATTTTGTTCTAATAATATCAGGAGGATCTTTTTTCTCTTGTTAAATCGAGCTTTAGGAATAAGTTGACCATTATTCATATAGAAAAGTAATTATTGTTTTTTAGGATTTAAAATTTTTAAACATTTATAGAAATAAGTTGGTCGGCTCCGTGATGGTTCTTTTTCGTCTTTGTTCAACTTTGTTGGTCTTAATATGTGACAACGAATGATGGGTAAATAAAACCCATTCAATTTAGGGAACATAATGTATTTAACCTTTAATGAGGTTATATTTGCCGTCTGAAAATTCAACTTAATGGTTTTTCTATTCACACTTACTACGACTTTGCTTCTTGAAAATTAAAATGCCAATGATCTGTAAAATTGAATACAAATACAAATTTTGTGCCAAAATGATTGAGCACTATAGCCTCTCCTACTCTAATCATTTGTGGGATGTCGTTATTGTCCGAAAGAGGACGATGATTGTGGCGCAGTCATCTATCAAGTTTGCTGCGACAACCGGCCTTCATCTCGTACGTGTTATTTTTTTGCCTGGGCTTTGCAGTTACTCCGAAATAAATTTTAGTCAATCACCTTCATTTTAATGCTTTCTGAAAATTGAAGCTTTATTATAAACACATGTGACATTTATTTTGGTGAAGTTAAGAACTGGCACTTTGAGATAGTTTGAAAATAGACGTAAGAACAAACAAACTAAAACAAAAAAAAGTTATTCCGTGTCAAGGGTAAAATTTCAATGCCTGTATATTTTTAAAATCGATTTGACAGACTTTTTTTTGGTAATTGTTACACCAATTTCTTTCTCAAAGTTAATAAAATTTGCAATTAAATGATCCTCGTACAATTAATTTTCGAATCAAACAAACTACATTTACTCGTTAATTGTAAAAAATACTCATGTCAGGACAGATTTTGACAAACCGGGCTTATTTTATATCTATGACGCTAACATTATTCACATGCAAATCCGTCTAAGTTTAATTTAAACGGGCTGACTGCGTATCACAAATTATTTTTAATTCTGGTTTGGCCCCATGTTAATAATATGTCATCTTCCATTTTCGAGGGTAAGTGCATGAGTTCCTTCAGAGTACATACTGTCAAGGAAATCACACGAAGTTGAACTTTCGATGTAGGACACTGTTTCAATTCTCTCTGTCAATTGCGTCCCAAAGCAGGCTGATGACAGGTATGTCTTTTTGATATTTTTACGTACTTCTGCTAGTTCTTGATTTCATTTAGTCGAAATAGTTCTTCAAAACTGACGGAAGAGAAGCATTCCAGACTATTATGAAACCTTGGTCTTACTTAGCTCTTGGGACCAAATAGCTATTTATTATATTATCTTCAGCCTTTTTCCGAACGTTTAATTTTTTCAAATCAAATTCGTCTGTCCATGAAGCCTCGTTTAAACGATCAGTTCCAGTTGAGTTCATTACTTGTATTTTTCGAGAGCAATGGATGAAAGTTAGAAGATATACTATATGCAATATTTATTTGCTGATTTGAGTATGTATGGCAACTTTTAGCATCGGAAACTTGGCTTTTATTGATTCAACAATGGATTAGAAAGGTTACATGAACATTTTACGGCAAAACTTTGCAATAAGTATGCAGAAAATGGGTTTTTCAAGAACATGTGCTTTCAACACGATAACGACCCTTACTGTTGCTATATTATACCCCAAAACAATTTGCTCATCCTCCCAAATCACTGGAACTGAATCCAGTTGAAGATTCGTGGGATTATAAGGCCGACATATTCTAAAAGAAGTGATAATATACGGGAGAAAATGGGCTTAAATTCCAAAAAAGGTATAGCTTAGAAGCTTTAATTTGATATATCTATATCCGTCGTAGCTCACTCCTGTGAATTTCAAATAAGGTTAGAAACTTTCAGCCAACGGATGAACGGATGACTTTGAACTATGACTTTCAGTATTTTCAGCAATTTCTTGTAGGCTTCTACACTTTTCATCGTATTGCGATGAAATAAATCACTTTTTTCCCGTATACGATAAGGATGCGCAAGATAAATTTCAATCTCAACCTTAAGATATAAAAATGTCTTACATCGACCCTAACAGAATGATGACAATTTTTTTTTCAACAAAGTTCTACACGCGTAAATAAAACTTACAATTGTAGAGCGGAATCTTGCAGGTGGCAGTGTACTTAATTTTTGTTATTCCACTTGACACTCCGGATTATTCTAAAGCAGAATGAAACTTGCACAAAGTTACAGTTTCAAAAATAAGTCGACACGAGTTTATATTTTTCTTAAAAATTTGTTGTTTAAATTAAGATTCCATTCCATTCCAACAATTTTAACGACTCAATAATTTCTTGTAGACAAAAATACAGATGGGCTCAATAAGGAGGCGCGACTGTATCGTTGTTTATCTTGTTTCAATTTCATCTTGCTCACATATCGTAACAAAAAGTAAAAACCAATGCATACTTTTAGGATTGAATTAATTTAACGGTCAAGTGTTGCAAGTGGCATAAAAAATAAACGATAGTGAATTACAAAGGCAGCATTGGTAGTCGTTTACTCTACTAGTTAGCCAATGGACTCGTTTAAAAGACAAGATATGATATTTGTAGGACTTTCTAGAAATTTTAGATGCACTAAGAGAATTAAGTTCGGCGACATGAATGGTGAGCATCTAAGCCCTCGCCAATTCGAGTTCCAGAGAATACTTACTAAGTGCTTCTAGCAGGGTGTGACTGATAATAAATGTCAGTCTTGAGGAAAGCCAGTTTAAGATTTCTCTGAATTAACCGTGGATGAAATTTATGGAGTCGGAGCTAGTAAGAAAAACAGAAAACAAAACTTAAGCTGGGTGGCGAAGTTGGTAGAGCGCCTACTTTTCAATTGATTCAATTGATAGGTCGCAGGTTCGATTCCTAGAGTGGTTTAGTTTTTCGAATCTGGTCCAGTCACCATTTGCCATTGGGATCACGTTTAAGGCACTATCACTGGATAGGTTGACCCGCAATAGCAGTCTAACTTATGGGTGGAGTTGTTGTAGTGGTTGTTGTATCGGCTTAGTTCCTAATTCGTGTTTTCAAAATAGTGGTTTGTGTAGATTGTGTGTGAATGACTCTGCTGCGGTGGGGTGTTTAGCTTAATCTTCCAACCTTTCAAAATTTCATCTATCAAATAAGTGGAAACCAAATACACCAAATGTGGTTTCTCAAACCACAACATAATCTTTCATTCTTCTCCTTATTGTTCCGCTCGCTTTGTGCTACACGTATTATAACAGTTTACAATACTCCGACGATAAAGACTTGTTTACCAACAAAGAAGCTTTCGAATTATTAATGCCATATTGTCTAAGACTTGTATTCAGGTATTTGTATTTAAATAACATTTGTTGATCGCGCCACAAATAAATCAAAATAAGTTGTCAGGCTTCGAATAATTTAGTTATTATATTGAAATGAGGTTCTAGGTGTTTAAAGTGAACTGGTTTAACACACCAACCGATTCTCATCCACTTTAGTGCAAATCTATCTGACTTCAAGATCAGAAGATACAAGTATTCTGACTTTCTGAATTTAAACAAATCTGACTTCAGATTGACCGTCGCCTGTTACTTATAAGCAAATAGAGGGAAGAACTTGCATTGGAATGCAGATCCATGTAAAAAGCCTTAAACCAACAGGAACCTCATTTAATCACTTATTTGGTCATATTTCTGAACGTCCACCCACGAAAGGGTTCTTAAGGCTTTTGACTGATACATCAAGATCTTGCTGGTTCAAAAGGAAATAGATTTCGAAAAGGATGACAAGCGTTTTAGTCCACGAATGGGAAGACTTTTACGAATCTTATGGGGCTCTTCGCACTTTCAAAGACAGCTCAGATGATTTTTCGATTGATAGTGCCAGATGTGCTTTTCGATTGCTTTGATTTGCTTTCGATTTCACTAACTCTTGTATAATAGAGGTCCAAGGGTTCTTCTCTGTAGAGCTCTGTCATCATTCTTTTTTGTCCTTACCATATTTCAGTAGGAAAAGTTTATTTAGCATAAACGTTCCAAGCTTAGAAAACTTCAAGATAACTCTAGAACTTATATATGGTCTATGAACATGAACGCATATTAGACCCTTTCATATTGATTTGAGGAGAACAACAAATACTAAGCATTTCTAAGAAGAGGCTTCATTTGGTTTTATTTTTATAACTCGAAGTTTTCTGCAAACCATTTGATTTTGGTGTTGAAAACAGATTCTCGTCAAGGAGGGGAGAAAGTAGGTATTTCAGTCAATCTGAATGACCATATGGATAATTATATAAATTCTGAAGCCATGTCCTCTTACGATAGGCACATCTTGCCCTCTTTAATATTTAGATCGTTGATGTTCGCCAATATCTAGCATTTGGGAGTTTTGCTTTAGTTCAAACATTTTTGGAGCCTTCTTAAGGAATGAATGAGTGAAACTACACTCAATTTAATCCATTCAAAATAACACATCACATAGCAGTATTATGTAGTCTTAATCGTTAAGCTATACAAACTTTTGTTGTTAGATTTTAAGTGAAGTAAATTTAAATAGAATAAACGCAACAAGGAACATTAGTTAAAAACTAGATAAATAAAACTTCAGACAATGTTATTTGTATGTAAACGTAATATTGCCCAAAAAAGATATACAGAATGTTAACATTTTAATTGTGAAAAGAAAAAGAAAAAACAAAACAAAATAAATTTCATAGTTTTATTTTATATTTTTAATCATAAGAAACACATCTGCAAGAAACCATCACATATCCTGCAATTGAAATATTGAATGCTGGAAAAGTGCAAGGAATCTTTTTCAATAGGAAGAAAATTTTTTGTAAGTACCTATCAAGCAATCAAGTCGTCTTAAATGGTGTCAATTTGAACTGTGGCAAGGCGGCAAAAGATTTGGGAATGCGCACTGATGATAAATTGATTTTATGCAACATGTCAACTTAAATGAACGTATCCATAATGATGAAATTTTTGTGTGTTTGAGTGATTGAGGATGAGTCAGATTTACTAACCAATGTTTTCTTATGAATAATTGGCAGATAAGCCTTGTGAAAAGTCTATAATTAATCTTCTAAGAATTCTGAATTTATTTTAATTTTTAAAATTTGAAAAAAATTGTACACTTTGTTTAGAAATAAACTGGGAACTTTATGATTCGATGATTCTTTAAGGTGTTTACATTTTATTTTTTTAAAGGAAACGAGTAAACCTTTTTGTGTGCAGTTTTTTTCTTGCATTTATTCATGATATACAGAACGTTAAATTTGGCGTCAGTTGCAGCTCCGCGAAAACAGGTCCTCAAATCGCGGGAGGTAAACGGCTGACATCACTGACCCCTTTTTGTTGATCTGAAACACGAATTCAAAACATATTATCAATCTGTGATCCTTTGGTCATGGAATGACAGATGGGTTTTTCGTTTAGTACAAATTTCGGAAAATGGCGGCAATTAAAAAGAAAAATCGGATTTTCGTTTTTTTTTTGCAGAAAAAGATGAATAATAAATAAATAAAAATGTATCTATTGAAAAAAATCCATCATTCGTCATCCGTCAGACATAATTTCTGTCAGATCTGTAAAATCTTAGTACAAGTGAAAGTACAAATACCATTCCCCGAACTTTCTTTTTTATGAGTACAAATACAATTCCTTGGTACTTATACTTAAAGAAATCGATTACCAGTGCAAGTAATCATAAATGAAGTTTTAATTCCTTTTCGCAATACCAAAAGTATTTCAAAATTGTTTTTCAATTCCTCAAGTACTCTACAATTCCTTTGGTACTCTAAAATTCTTTTGGTACTCTACAATTCCTTCGATATTCTACAATTCCTTTAGTTTTCTACAATTCCTTCAATACTCTACAATTCATTTAAATTATTTATAATTCCTATTTGTTAATTTGGATTCCTTTTAAAAAAACTAATATTGTAAGTAGAAACTTATTAAACTTTTATATATGAAAGTTTAGGTAAGTTAAAGTAAGTTTATCCACAAAACAGAGTCCACCCACTAAATCAATCTGAATTAATAAACAAAAACAAACCAATTTCATAACTTTTTTGGATCTGTTTTGTGGATCCCATCTAGTAATGTTGTGTTTATAATTAAAGTAATTTCAAAAAATTCAGAAAACCTTCCGGCGTTCAAATATCTTCAAAAAAAGAGTCAAGTAAACGATAACATTTTTTAGTCGAGGCACACCTCAGTAAAAGCAAAAAAAGAAGGTAAATTTATGACTCTTCCTAACTGGCCACCGGCAAAAAAGGCACAAAAATGGAATACTTCTTTCTCGATGCCTTCGCTCTTCGACTTGTTCACATGCTCATTAAGGCAGAAATGAGGCCAAGAAATTTCCTGAAAAAGTTGCAGAGGCCGAATTTCTGTGAACGAATTCTTCGGTTCGCCATGGTTCTGGCTAACAAAAGGGGAAGTGAAAAACTATAAGGCCCTTGCATGGTAATTGCCAAAGTAAACTGAACATAATTGTCAAAAATACGTGACAAGACTGACAGCTCGTTTGACGGATTCCAATCAAAATTGGCTTTAAAATGCCAATGATCTGTATGTACACATTGTTAATTGCTTCCAATTGACTTGTCACTTAATATTTTCTTTTCTTATTTCAGCATCAGTTACTTACCGAAACTATTCAAAAATAAAATCATAATAAGTTTCTACTTACAATGATGGTTTTGTTAAAAGGAATCCAAATTAATTAATATGAATTATAAGTAATTTAAATGAATTGTAGAGTGCATGATGAATTGAAAAACAATTTTGAAGTACTTTTGGTATTGCAAAAGGAAATGCAAGTACATTTATGTTTACTTGCACTGGTAATTGATGTCTTTTAGCATAAGTACCAAGGAATTGTATTTGTACTTATAAAAACGACAGTACAGGAAATGGTATTTGTACTTGGATTTCAGTTCAACAATACATCATTATTTTACTGGTCTGATTTCCGCGTATGCTCTCAAAATTTCAGGTCGATATGGTAATTACAGCGGTCAGGAGAATGTAATGTTTAAACACAAATGTGTTTGTCTCCCCGCTGCTCAATCGGGCCTTTTTTGCTGCCTCGGTCACCTGCCTCTCCGCGCTCGATTCTTGCTTTGTCCCGTATATAGTCAGAGCGCGCTGACGGTGTCAACTTCAAACGCGTTTAAAATATCGTAAACGTTCGAAATCCGGGAAGCGCTTCGACTGATTTATTTCTACTTACATGTAGATTAAGAATCCGTAATAAAAATAAAATGATTTTTTGAAGTCTCCCTTAAGATTAAAGAGATGCCAAAAGTTTGTTGATTTTAATATTTAGGATAAATTCTTTTTTTCTCAATGCAGAAATTTCTGAAGACTGCTTAGTAAACTATTGTTTTCATTAATTTGCAGTGCAGTGGTACTGCATATGAAGAAAATTCATGTGAATAAAAAATGGTAGATATAAACAGTCTAATATTTAATTATTTTTTTACCTAGCTGGGTTAACCTGTGGAAAAGAAGTATTTCCTTTGTAGTTAGATACATCTACTTGTATTAAATAGCTAAATTTAACAGGCTTTATATTCTTCATCATTCATCCGGAGGCATCAGTTTACCAAATCATATGTTAAAAGAAAATAAAAGTTAAAAAATATTTTTTTCTAAATATTTTTGTGAAATGAATCTCCTGCAATACATTCTAACGTATCAATATTGGCTTAAAAAACACTTGTCCATTGATATTACTGGTTTGAAAAAATCAAATGATTCATCGAACATTTCTCTTTTTCTTCAAAATTTCAATACATGTGTGTAGTTGTTAATAGAAAAAAAATAATTTTCATAACGTTCACTTAATATAACAAAATTAGTTAAATGGCTTAAATATTTAACTTGACAAAACAACAGCAACTTTTAACAAATTGATGAATTTGCTCGCACTAGTTAGAGTTGAAAAATCCTTTATTTTCAATCACTACAGCGCATATTCGAAGCATATGCTGTTAAATTGTTTATAATATTATTTGGAATATGTTCCAAGGCCAATTTATTTTTTTAATTTGTTAAATCACTCCTGTTTAAAGTTTTGCTATCCTTAAATCCTTATCCTTAAAATCCATCGATTTACAATCCCTATCGATTTTCTACGCGGCTGCGCTGGATATTTCAATACGTCGATCCGGTTTTATTGAAACAACGCCTTTACCGTATTGTATGTGTGTTAAGTCTCGTTGTCCTACAGATATGTCCATTTGAGGGGCAATGTCCCTACCGTCTATTTAATATATCGGTTCAAGTCCACACTAATAAAAATATCCACCAACGTGAATGAGGCGCCTCTGGTCTTCGAACACGACGGAAAACATCCGAGGCCTTAAAATTTAACTTTGACTCGTCTGAAAAAAGGACGTTATTTCATTTTTTTAACGGTCCAGTTGATGTGATTATAGTCTACAACAGGAGGGCAAGAG